>JAPMOB010203560.1:0-12036 GCA_029875015.1 Lepomis gibbosus
GGGGGGGGAGGGTGAGAGAGGTAGAGATTAGTGTAGAGGGATAGATGCTGTTGCTGCTCTGTTGCACATTGATGCCGTGAAGTGAAGTCTGGACTGTCCATTTGGTTGGCTAACTTATTTGATGCTTGGTTAGCTGGTTCGATTGTGGACTTTTTTTGGCTGCAGAACAGGAGCTGAAGTTTCAGATTATCTTACATGGCCTGGTTTGTTGGAAAAGACTAGAGCTGCAGACGCTGCACTGGCGAACATTAAATATTTTCTGTGGAGATAGTGAGAGGAGACAAGGGAAAAAAGTGGAGGCAGGAGGCAACAAGTTGTAATGATAAGATGGGGGCCAATGCTCCCCTTGAAAATACAAGAAGAACAGGACATCTTGTGGCTATTTATTAGCTAGTTTGTGGTTAGCCATTTGCTGTGCTTGTGTAGGAAGCAAGAGGAAAGATAATGTCAATCATCTGCTGCTGCTTTAACCCTAGCTGTGCTATGCTGGACTGAGCCAGACCATAATGCAGTTGACATACAATAGGACAGAGTAGTACAGTGTAGTAGAGCACAATATCCTACAGACTATTAGAGTAAAATGTAAAAGTACAGGGTATTGTGATCTAGTACTTTGTGATGCAGTACTCAATTGCTAAAAGTACTTTATGGCACAGTAACAGAGCTAGATAAAACAGTCTGTTACAGTGCAGTTTGAAGTGTAGTACATTAGTATTGTCCAATTTAAGTGCTTTGCAGTATGTCATGCTGTGTATGCAGTCGCTCCGTGGTGGTAATCTATAACAGATGTACTCAACATGCTGTACCAAAACATGAGACGAGTAAGTCATTATCTCACATCCCTGCATATTTGTTGTTTCTGATGTTTCATATTAAAAAGCATTAGCAGTCTTGGTGAAATATTGTATGCCTTCGGTTTCATGATAATATCCTTAAAATTAAAAGTGTTTAATAACTTTGCTGTTCTCTCTTGCAGGCCAACCCCCCTCCAGTGGTGGTCAACACCGACAGCGTCGACACCCCCCCATATGTGAGTACCTGTTCAAATATATTGTCAGTAGTACCAAATTTAAACCTCTACTCTGATGTGTACTTTGCACCCTGATAATGATAAACAATTAATTACAAATCAGTGGACCATTGAACATTGGTTTTTGACCGCCAGTGGCTGGAGCTGGCCCCTGTTTGTAGTATAGGTGAATATGGAAAATGTAACATAAAACATAGAGATTTGCGCATGCAACATCAAATTGATGTTGAAATACAGTAAATGACCTTTGAAGGCAAGACACTACAGGTCAATAGGAAACCATGAAACCATGAAACTTCCCTAGTTGATAACATTAAGACAGAAAGATGGTACTTTTTTGTATTAAAAGTTTTCTGTGTGTGTTTAAATATGCTAATTATGTATTCTAATTAGATATGCACACATTTCCAGACCAGAAAATTGTACATCGGATCAAGCGAGGTTCAAAATTCTTGTTTCATTTTGTTGACATATTTGAGTCAAAGGGTTTTACTGAGGGAATTTTGGATATTTCTTTTTATCACTCCATAAATCAGAAAATACTGTCAACAGCTATAAAAAAAAATTGCCATATTTTTTCAGAAAAAAATGTTATATAATTCAGGCTATGAATTATATATGAAAAGTAAAAAATGTGAGAGAAAAAAGAGAAAAAAAAATGTATTTTGAGAAAACAACTTTTAAATGCTATGTAACACAAAAAAAACACAAAAAAGGAGAACAACGCAATGTCTAATCAAATCCTTAGCAACAATAATATAGAACATCTAAACTGATAACTGCAATGGCCTTACTAAAGAGTCACACACACACACACACTCTCTTTCAAACGGTTATTTTGGACATTTTGTTTCCATTAGTCTGAAAAAAGACATGTTACTCAAAATAGCCCAAAATCTCAATATTGACCACTACATGAAACAAACAATGTTTTTACCTGATGTGTCTGTCCTTAAGCTTGACCTATGCTTCTCTGCTGAGGTTACAGGATGTGGCGGTTACAGTTTGGATGTCTCTAGTGTAGGGATTTATGGCAGATGAATGTGGTGTTCATTATCAAGCATTGTCCATTCCTTATATATCTAAAGTGTCTCTGTTTAAATTATCTTACTCACTTTGCAATACATGAGTGAGGAGGAGGTGAAGCTGATCCATGTTGTCAATATTAACAGACGCTATGATCACTGGAAGCATATGGGAGAAAAGTAAACCAGCACATGCAGACCAATCACAGATCTTGTGATTTCTATTGTAGATTACATTGATGTTTAGTTACAGTTTTTGTGTAATAAATATATTTCTAATCTTGTGCTAAGCTACCAAAAAAATAGTAGCTTTGTAAATATATATTCCTTCACCAGACATAAAAATGGTCCTATCAAAAGTTATTTTACTGTAAAAAGACTTGCAGAACCTTTTGGAGCTTCTACTAGAAATGTTTAGTAATTTCAATATTTCTCTTCCATAAAAAAGTGAAAATAAAATAGTGAAAGCGCGTCCTGGATTTAGACAAAAGTCTCAGTCCAGAATTAGATGGATCCAGATGTCATTTTACTGGTAGCCAGCTGCCACAGAGAATCAGTGTCTGTTGTTGTTAGATAAGTTTATTATGTAATTAATGTGGAATTACTCCCTGCTGCACCGCCTGGAATGTAACACAGAGAGAGAGAAAAAGATTTCTGTCATTCAGATTTCACTTAATATGTCACAGATATGATTGTTGACTGCTATTTTCATTCCAAAAAATGTGATTAATGTATGTAACAAATGCCAAAAAACAGCGTACTATCATTGCTTATGACTCTTTTTAAAGCTAATAGGAGGGGGGGGCTTTTTTAAATAGGACAATACATTTAAATTCACTGCAGATGCACAAGGCCGTTTCTACCTACTGCGCCTGTAGGAAATAAGGGCTGCACCTTATTTCATTTCATGATGCTTTAATTAAATTATAAACAGGCTCTGTTAAACAGGAACTATCACAAAAATAAACATTTAACATTTCATGAATGGCAGTAAGTTATTGTCCTCAGTTTTTCAAGAATAATCCGATGTTCAGACTGTATGGTAGGTGATAGCAGACACACTGCACATGGTGGATGATTGTGCCCTCTGTTAGAAATGACAGAAATTCAAAATCTAAACTAATCTGACAGCACAGAGGCACAGATTACAGCCAAGGGGATTACATGGGCCATTAGGATGCCACTCGACCAGTGTGTGTGTGTGTGTGTGTGTGTGTGTGTGCCAACGTGCCTGCATGCAGCAGCTATGGTAGCACCAAGACACTCATCTCCCAGTAAAACCGAGAGGAACACAAAATATATTATAGTCTACGCAGATCGGATTTAGTTCCTTGTGCTGTTCATTCAGTCAGGAAATATAGACATTAATATATTTTATAGCACAGGCCGTCCTGGCTGAGCACTCTGATTGGCTCATGGGTTATTCATCAGGGATGTTCTTAAATATGACATCAGAGATACATCATCATTAAGTACGCATTACCAGTTTAATCTCTGGGATTCATGCGTCATTCATGATCAAATGTCTAAATTCTCCAGTTGATTAAAATTGGAAACTGGAAAAAATATTCAACTTCTGAACACTAACAGGCAGGGTTGGGATGTTCTCTACTTTGTATTTGTACAAATTTACAAATTTGAGGTGCTTGTACTTCACTTTAGTATTTTAATCTCATGCCACTTCATACGTCCACTCCACTACAATTCATAAGGAAATATTTTTACTTCACTGCATTTGCTTGAGAGCTTAAGATACTAGTTACTTTACAAATCAAGATTCTTTGTATGCAAGTATTATAAGTATGGGATTAGAAGGTTGATTACTTGCTCCAATATTGTTGATATGATTGCATACATACAGGCACAGAATCCACATGCATGTCGTTCAGAAACAGTGAGAAGATGATAAATCTGTGGTAAACGTGAAGGTTTAATGCAATATCAGAGTGTGGCGTAACTGAACAGATAAAAACACTACATATAAATTATAAATGTTAGAAGCTTTACTGTAAAGTCAAATGAGCATTTTAGTGTCCATTACAGGAAAACAGCTTTTAGAATTTACTCTTAATTGACACGCCTCTCTTTTCTTCCTCTTCCTCTCTGACAGGTCAATGGAACAGAAGCAGACTATGAGTATGAGGAAATCACACTGGAGCGGGTAAAAACTTACAAATAAAACACACTGCCAACAGGAATGTGTATTATTCAAACTGTAAATGTCCTCAGTGACATCTGCACCTCACTGACATCTCCATCTGTTCAGACTGACCCTGCTCCTCCCACAAACACATAATCTCACTGAAAACATCATTAGTGCTGTCAAGAGCAGAAATTATTTTAAGTCCCTGTCTTTTTGAAAGTAGGAGAAATGCTGGAATAGCAAAAGCTGAGAAGGTATGAAAAGACCAAAATATTCATTCTGAGAGAAGTTAAGATGCAATTGATTGATTGATTGATTGATTGATTGATTAAACACTCCATTTGTATACATTTGAGTGAGCCGTCTAGATTTGATGCTTTTTACAGTTCTAAAGTCAACAAAAAATGTCAAACCAAAACTAGAGCTCATTAATATTAGTCCACTCTGATGTACAGTGTGTAAAGTAAAATTATGTAAATAATGTTAGACAATCATGTAGTCAAGGCTTAATCCAGCAAACTTTGCCTTTTTTGAGATTTTTTTTTCGTAATATTTCACTGCTATTTTACTATTTTAAATAGCTTAAAGGTAAATTAGGGGTATTTGTAATCCTGCATCTCACTGAACTAAGTTAAATGACAGTTATATTTTAAGGGAACAAAAATCATAAATTACAGCAAGTGGTTTTACAGGTCACACATCAGTCTACACACTATTTCACAAACCCCTACCACCTCCTCACTGAGGTCTTACACATGTTTACATCTTGTGAAAAGTTACTTTCTGATCTTCTTGTGTTCATTAATTCTAAAAAGACACAATTAAAACCTTAAAAGATTCTGTCATAAAACTTGTATGTGGTCCGTGTCAGCTATTTTAGTTCTCATTAATATTTCTCCTCTCCTTCATCTCAACGTTCTGCTTTTTCGTCACTAAGTCCCACCACTGGTATGACTCTTCTGACCTTATTTCCCCATCCTCTCAATTCCTCGTCCATCCTTCCCTACTTTCTTTCTTTTCCTGATCTACTTCCCCCTCCCTCATTATATTCCCCTTTCTCTCTCCCCGAGGCTCTCTCTCTGTCTCTCTCTCTATTCTCCTGTGACCTGGTTCTGTCTGCTTGACGGGATCTGCTTTAAAGACACTACGGCCATACACGCAAACACAGGCACAGATATTACACTAGCTTTAAACCCGGTGGCAAAGCATGAGAGAGTGAGAGAAACATACACAAAGCAAGGGCTGTCATCTTGGTAGTGTGTTCTGTTGTCAGAGGCGATCTATTGTGTATAATTTGATAAGTGATATATGGAGAGAGCCCTATGACATATTGTTTATTCTGGTGATAAACTACTTTTGTAAGAAGTGAAAATTGGTGTAATATCAGATGTAGTTTTCAATGAATATGACTTTTTGATAAGATTTAATATTTAATGCTTCTTGGTGATTAGTAGGTTATAGAGAGGTGATATATTAGGTGTAATGTTAAAAAGTGGTAATGATGTGTGAGATTTTTGTTTTCTTGTGTTCATAATTGTTTCAGTGTGGTTATCAGCTTTTTATAAATTACCCAGGTGTGTTTTGGCTATAATCAAATATAATATTTAGTTTTTACTTAAAAAAAACATTCTAAATATCAGTATATTATTCATATGTAAATAAATAATATGATGAATTTGTGCCAGGGCAAATACATGGAGCAAGATTTTTTTTTTACAATATCTTTGATTAACGGACATTTTCTTCTGTATGTATGTTCAGATTGTGTTTATTTTCTCCTTAAAACACATTTTGTTTCTGTGTGTATGTGTAGGGTAACTCCGGCCTGGGGTTCAGTATTGCAGGAGGGACTGATAACCCACACATTGGTGAAGACCCCTCTATCTTCATCACTAAGATTATACCTGGAGGAGCCGCAGCCCAGAATGGACGACTCAGGTACACACACACACTTGCCCACACCATGAAAACAGTCGTTTAAATACCACACACACGTATGTCTGTGTACTTTAATATACATGTGTGCGTATAAACGCACAGGCATCCACATAGACATATGTTCAAAGCATTTGCGCATGTATGTGTACCATATTGTACCATAACTGCCGCATAACCCCAAGCATTACCCTTTCCCTTTTGTAATTCTAACCTTAACCAAAACCCTAAAGGTACATTGTGTCTTATTTGTCATTTCTGTTTAAACATTCAACAAATTAGTAACAGTTCTGGCGTTATGTCAAAGTCGTCTATGTATGCTAACCAGCCAGCCCTGTCTCCCCCTGTCTTGTAATAAATACCACTTTGTACTTCAAGAAGCAATAGTCCAATAGCATAGCTCAGGCCTGTCGCACCGTTCAGCTGGGAGATGTGTGCGAGCAATGAGTTCAGAACATTACATAATTCCTCTCTTATCTTTTTTAGTCTAATAAATAATAATATATTCACAAAATATGAAATATTGTTCTGTTTTCCTTATTAAACACAAAAATGCAACCATACACCTTCTGATTTATCTCTTTTACTGACATAAGACTAGCTTAATTGTCTTGACAAAACATCATTAAACATACTTGATTTAAACTTGACAGAAACAAAATAAAACTCAATAAAACTGCCTTAGCCTGAGCTTATTCTCGCTCCTCTCCAGTTTGATGCCTTTACTGTCCTCGCTTGAAACCGCCAGGAATTTCATATAAATGAGTGAACTGTATGAAGCATGTGTCAGAAAAAGAGGGCACATGCTCATTCAACTTTCTTTTACCTTGATTTCACATTAAAAAGGAAAGAAGTTAAATAATTCAAACAACTAAAATTTTATTTGCTTTCTCCCAACTAGACTTCTAGTTTTACAGTGAAAAACAAACATTTGAGTTTAGGAGGTAATATGTATTCTCTGACTTCACTATGTACTCCTTATGCAAATCAAATAACTTCTTTACTGTTCGTAACTTTGCTGTGCAGAGTAAATGACTGTATAGTCCGGGTAAATGAGGCGGACGTCAGGGAGGTGACCCATAGCGGGGCTGTGGAGGCCCTGAAAGATGCGGGGGGTCTGGTGAGACTATGTATACGACGCAGGAGGAGCCTCACCGAGAGAATCATGGATATCAAGCTGGTGAAAGGGCCCAAAGGTGAGACAATACCACAAAGGTAAACAGAACATACAGTGGGGTCTGTAAGTAGTAAAACACAGACTTTACTGTAGCACATTGTATGTGAAATTAAACAATGACCTGAAAGTTCTGCCTTTCAGCTTCAGTGTTGTTTGATATTCTTGTCTACTACTTACTGATGATAAAGAATAAACAATAAAGAAATGACGAAATAAAGACATCAGTTGGAACTCAAAAGTGAGAAAGCATGATGAGGCACAATTGACAGAGCCCAAAAGAGAAGACAGTGTGTTTCAGCAGCAAAGATGCAGTAAAATGACAACAATTAAAGGAATGAAATATTGAATATATGAGAGGGTATGGTTTACCTAATTTGATTATGTATTTGTTTACTACACTATCTGTACTGTATCACATACAAACCTAAATCTCAATCCATTGCCACATTATGAACATCCTCAGGAAACCCAGACATTCTATCAAAAATATAACATCCCCATGTTTTCTCTCAGGTTTAGGATTCAGTATAGCAGGTGGAGTTGGAAACCAACATGTCCCAGGCGATAACGGTATCTACGTGACTAAGATCATCGAGGGAGGAGCTGCACACAAAGACGGACGGCTACAGATTGGCGACAAACTTGTAGCTGTAAGAAACACATTTCTATTATTTTTCTTTTTTTGTCCCTCTTTTCAAATGCTGTAGAGTCTAGTATGCAGATTATAGTTGACATCAATACAAAGTTAGTTTTATTGGTTTTATTGGTTAAGTACAGTCTTAAATAAAACGCAATACAGGGGTTGTTTCCTTGAACAACTTTCAGATTCAGATTTGAATATGAATTCAGGTTTATTAGCTCATTATACAGTAGAAAATGAATATCCCTTAACGTCGTTAATAGCACCAAATCCTGCATGCTATGAATTGCTTTTATTGAATTTACATGTCATAAATATCCATTAGTGACATCAAATAGGAAATTATTTTAATAATACCAGAAATATAACTATTCCACAGTACAGTTACCAAATTTAGGATGACTTGTCCAGGTTTACACTTTAAATTGAGAACTGAACTTTCCATTACCCCCCTTTATTAGATTCTTACATATTACCTGCAGGGTATGTTATATTCTAAGACTAAATTAGGTGTATTAGTGAAGGACCGTGTACATGGGTATGATTGTATCAGATTGTTCTCTTCTGTTCTACTTCCAGGTCTATAAATGTGATTTAACAAAGCAACACACTGTATGTTTTTGCTGCAGTCTGGTGTGGTGTTGCAGTGGACATAATGTTGTCAACATGTTATTTATACATGCCTGCACATGGCAATACTGTATGTGTCTTCATGTGTCTACAGGTGAACGCCTCCTGTTTGGAGGAGGTAACTCATGAGGAGGCAGTAGCTGCCCTGAAATCAACTCCTGATGTTGTTTATCTCCGTGTGGCCAAACACACCTCCCTTTTTATCAATGACAACTTCCCCCCACCCGACGTCACTAATTGTGAGTAAATACACTCCTGAGATTTACCCACAATGCAACAGTTTTGCTCATGGTTTATTTCATAATGTTATTTTGTAGATCTCTCTCTTTTATTCACAACATTAGAATCAACTTGCACTGAAACAGTCCTCTGGTGAATGTAGCACAAATCATTGCAGCCAAGAGGCTGAAGCATTTCAGGGCCAGATGGCATTGAACTATAAAGAACAGCAAGGAACGAAGCTGTTGGTGGAGATTTCTGCTCAGGATTGTTTATAAAAAGCACCTATCTACTATGCCTTTTGCAGAAACTCTTACAAGAACAACAACAGCACAGTAAGCTTGAATCCCCCAACCACCACCAACACAAGCAACCAATCAAGGCAACATAGCTGATAGATAAACACATACATATTTATATGTCTCAGGTTCAAGTAAGGGGGGGCATGTATTTCTTTTCGTAATTAGTATTTTAAATGGCTGTGACTTTTGTCTGTTAAAATTCTTTTCAGACCGTAATAGCATTTATTGCTCCTCGTGAAGTGGTAATAGACCTTACCATAAGGGCTAAATTCCAAGGTTTGTTTGTTCACATGGAATAAATCCATGAAACTGTATTACACTGCACACATTTTACTAGTGGCTGACACTATAAAGATGAAAGTCCTAAAGCTACCTGAAACAGTTTGAATTACATGAATAAATAATCAGCTTGATGACCCTGATCATAATGTGCTCAAACAGTATCTCTTATTTTAATGCCAGATACTAATTTTTAAACCACTTTAAGTTGGTTAGAAACATAATATGTTATGGTTTAAAAAATATAGGGATGACATCAATGACAGTTTTAAATGTGTTATGTAACAGTCTGATAATCAGAAAGGGTAAATTTAGTCCACTGGATTACAGCCACTTGTCACTTTTCCAAATCAGTATATTATCAAACAACATATATGACCTCTTTAAATCATAGGATTCACATAGTTGAATCATTTACAGCTAAACTGAGGCTTGTTGTTGACCATTTTCTCTCTGCTCTGCCTGATTCAACAAAAATACAGTATTAACTATGATTGATTTTTGCCTTTTTTAAATTGTATTGGCAGTAGGCGTTCTGTGTGCTGTCAATGCGCCTCGCGTTTTGGCCGCCTGCTGCACCTTGCGTTTTTGAATGAGTTGAAAAAATTCAACTCGTGCCCGACGTCATTCGAATTTTTTCCCCTTGTCCAATCTAATGAATGGAGAGGCGGACAGTTGTGCTGACCGAAGTTTACTGTTGCTTGGATTGTCCGGAGAACCCTGCAACAGTCTGTCCTCATCCTAAAATAAGACTTGAACCAACCATTATCAAGATGAAGGCCCTGGACCAACTGGTAGGCTACTACCAGTCGTGTCTCCCCTTTCTGAGGGTCTCATGTGTCTACACAGATCTCCCTTCCACTGTCTCCTGCATGTTTGTACACCTCACACACTCAAAATAATGCCAGAGCAGGCGCTCTCCGTTTGTCTATTTTTTAAAGCAGATATTTTTAACAACTAAAGACACAGACCTGGTGCTATAATCTTTGATTAGACTGACAGGACAGCTGATTTGCTGGTTGCCTAGCAACATAATAAAAAGGCAGCGCTTTGCTCTTTTCTAAATTCAACCAAAAGGGCATTTCTTTGCGCCTCATTTTCGAACCTGCGAAGCATTTTTTTTCTGATTGGGGGCCTGATTCTTCTTTGTCATTTTAAAACGATTGTCATTTCCACCACCTACTGGATTAAATAGTGCAAAATATTTACAGTGTCCACCCAAAGTCATTCCATTCACATCTGTAGTCCGTCTAGTTATTTTGAAGTTATTTTTTTCTATTGTTGTGTCTATATTAGCATTCTCGCGACCCCCCGGGGACCAGACCCCCGGGGGGTCCCGACCACTGGAGTAGACAATACATTTCCAAGTGGAAATGTACTATTTAATCATAGCAAGTTGTGAGATGATGATGTTTCAAATTAGGAACCGTGCTGAAAGTACATGAAAGTATTCATTCAGCCTTTGAATGACATGATCACTAATGTATAACAGTATGGTGAAATAGGTCTGTCTCCCCCCCCAGCGTACTCCCCACATCAAGACAACCATATAAGCCCCTACATGAGCGGCAGCCAGTCTGTAAGCCCTGCACCACTGACAACACCCAGATACTCACCGTTGCCAAGGGCCATGACTGGAGACGACGACGTCACCAGGTGAGACCTCACACACAAACGTGCATATTTATGGGACAGTACTAACAAAGGATGTTTCTCTGATTCGTACTTGAGACATCTTTCTGTTGAATCCTACCCTAACCATAACTGACCAGACAGCCCAAATAAAACATGTCGCCCAACCAAATAAATTCAATATGTAATTATTTTTGTTATTCCACGTAGGCTTTCCAAAGACAACCAAATGTGTTACTACGTGTATATAGGAAATCAATGTGCATAACTTTGCATATCAAGTCTGTTTCCATTAAGACTTTTCCTTAAATATAAACATCAAATACTGTAGTTTCACAAATATGGTGGAGCAAGCCGATATAGAAATTGAAATGTCAATACAAATATATTGTAGTATGGTTTTTAAACGGTTTAATTAGGCTAGTCTAGGCTTAAGAAGTTAGAATTATCATTCAAAGCTGTTTGGCATCTTGTTATTGTTTCCATTTTACTACTAAACAGGGAATCTTTTTACAGCTATTGGTCCCCAAATGGTAAATGCATTTGATAATATTTGATACATCAAATACAGGATCAACTGCTGGACATCCAACTCTATTTAGGATTTACAGTTGCTGTGTGTAAGAAAACTTTTCTGGCTGATTAGGTCAGTGTCACACCGTTATTTGTTTTAAAATGTTAAAATGTCATGCATGTATATCATTCCTTATTGCACAGTTTGTCAACCAAAGAAAATTCTGCATTAATCTACAATGATAAAATTCTATCAAATTTTGCAGCTTCTTATTTGTGTTGAATCAAGCTGTTTTCAGGCTCAAATGTCAATCTTCTCTTTATCTTCTTGGCCCTCTCCTTTATTACTTGCCTCATGTCTCCCTCAGAGGTCTTAAGTGGCCCTCAAAGTGATCCATGAGAGCAGATTGGGAAACAGTCCTAGAGAGCCCACTGAGTGACCTCTGTCCCTGTCTGCTCTCTGTGCTGCTGTGTGTGTGTGTGTGTGTGTGTGTGTGTGTGTGTGTGTGTG
>JAPMOB010203566.1:0-16456 GCA_029875015.1 Lepomis gibbosus
ATGTGAGAAAAGTGAGCTAAATAATCAAAATGTATCAGCTATAGAATTTTATCTGAAATTTTACATTTGGCGCCCCATATGTGCGTTGTTTGGGATTGGTGGTATGCTTGTCAATCAGGTCTTTTAGATGGTCCCATTACAGAGTGCAAAATTCTGCATGGTGTCAACAGGCTGGTATTTGTCAGCAGCTTCTTTTTAGCTTTCTAACAGACAGGACTAATCAAGACCCATTGAAAGGTTTCTCAGGTGTTTTTCCAGTGATTCATTTATTCTGTCTTTACATCTGAAAGGCCCTTTTGATGAGAGCAAAAATGGCATTATATATATATATATCACATAGAAACTCTTGTCACTTTAAACACTGTTAAACTGAGCCAGTTTAACAGTGTTTATTCCCCCCCCCTGTATTCTCACAGTTGGCGTGTGATGATTGATCATACCTTCTCCCAAGGTCTGGCTTGGCTCCCCTTAGCTAAATACTGTATCATATTTTCACCCATTGTCTACCTGGAGCTGGCAGGTAGAATCAGTATATCTCCTGGTGACTCCTCATGACACCTTCATCACTACAATCCCCTCTGTCCTTGAACATTGATTGTCCCACAGGCTTAATCTAAACAATATATAGTGCCTGCCAGAAAACCTTTCAGCCTATTAACGTTTTAGCACTTTTCCCCCGTGCTTCTGTGATCATTCCATCTCTGACATTGTTTCTCCCCGACATTGCTCAGCCTGTGGAGTGGATATCAGTAGGATAGAAGTTACAGTTTGGTGTAGAAACACAGCTGATCACGAGACTTTTCAGCAGGTTGCCTAAAGCACAGATGATTCACATATGATGGAAGCACCAGATGGAACTGTGGATCAACATTAAATACTAGTGTTTAACAAAACACAACATAAAAACTACAGCAGCTAAAAGCTCCTACAACCCAATTCATTCAAGATGGAGAAGCAAACAGAGAAACAGAGTAAGTGGTGGTGAATGAAAGGCTTCTCTAGATGGAATGTGTCCGTAAATCAGTCACTTAAAAACCAAATAACATCTAACAAGTGCCAATAGCCTTGTCAGCAAAAGGAGCCATCATGGAGTAATTTTATATGCTGTACCTTTATATCTTTCACCCCCTCAATAAATAAGATACAGGGTCGGCATTAAATTTGAGAGGAATGCACCTGAGTAATAAAAACGGCTGAGTTATGAATCAAAATGCATTCATACAAGACGGGTAGAAAGAGAAATGAGCGAGCTAGAGGTGCAGACAGATTTAAAATTCACTGTTGCTGTGTAATGATAAAGCATGGCTACACTGTGGCAAAGCACAGTCTCTCTCTCTCTACGCATACGCTCAGATCAAGTATTTGTCAGACCTTGTTTTGTGGGCGTTTTGACTTATTCTTATTCTCCGTTATTTGCTCTTGCTCAACAACAGCCGTGGTCCCTATTTTCCAATGGAAAACTTACGCTGAGCCCAGCAGGAAAGTAATGAAGGCACTGCGAACCAATAACGGACTCAGAATGTGGGTGCTTACAAAATAACTATTTTAGGTTCAAAGACCGCAGGCTGTGTGTGTGTGAGGAGTGTCTGAAAAGAGCACATTTGAAGGACAGAACAGAGCAGAACAAGAGGAAGCCAGAAGAGAAACTGAATAGAAGGAAAGAAAGAAAGGAGATGGAGTGGGGGCAGAGCAATAGCGGAGTAAGATATGGGAAAGGAGAGACAAATCAGTCTCTGAGACACCACTTGGGGGTTTATTGCCCAAAAGTAACAAAAACTAATCCCTTAATCCAGGGCTAGTGGAACAGGTGATTTGTAAATGGTGCCCTTTACATATCGGTTTTATCCTGTTTTTTTAAGTTTTAGCTTAATACGTTCCCCATCCATTGCCCATACACTCCCTCTCTTCTGCCTTCCTTCCCTTTACACATCATTCCGAAATATGCCAGTGCCTAGTTGCATGAACTGGGTTGATGTTGTTGCACCAGTAAAGATCCTTAATAAAGTCAGTTAATATAGCTTCTGTTCCAGTTCATTTAAGTTTTCTCTCTCACCGGTTCTATGACCGTCTCTTACCCTCTGTAGAGCAGAGGTCTAGTGAGATACAGGGAAATGAGGGATTAGTGTCTGCTTGGTTCGTTTCAATGCCTTCAAAGAATCAGAGCCTAATCCTGGCCTCAGCTGCCTGGATGCTTCTACTCTGTTTGCACTCAAAGGCTGTGCCAGCGGGGCGCAAGTGAGCCACGTTGATGCCGCAGAAACAGCCAAATAAGAGGCTTTGTACTCACACCTAGCGCTAATTTATCCTCAATCCAGGTGTCCATGCTTCCCTATGTTTCTGGCATTAGGAGAGTTAAATCCCAGGAACAGGGCTGTGAAATACACTGAGAGGATAAACATGGTAAGAGCATTGTCTCAATTTTTTGCAAAGACTTGCTAATAATTTGTTAATAAAATGCATTCTATGCCCTTAGCAGAAGCTCAGGGTACATTTCATGAACACCAAAATATGTTAATTTCTACGTCCAAAAACCAAGACCATATTTCAATGTGGTAAAGTATAATAACAATTATACAATGCAAACTAAAAAAAAATTATCTGACCTCTTGAACAAAAGCCATTTTTCACTTTCTTTATTTCTCAGCTCATGGCATAATCATTAAATGTCTCAGGGTCGGTTAACCAAATAACCCCAAAAAACAAACAAATAAAAACTCTGACTTATCTTACAAACTTGGTGTTGTCAATTGTGTGTAAATGCTAATTCTATTTAAAAAGGGAAATAACATGATGTAAAGACAGTCATGGAAGGCATGGGATGAGCGAATGTATGAGTGAAGTGAGTTGGTGTGAAGGATGTAAACTGCAGTCTACTAAAGTTAAGAGATAGAGCAGGAAGTGGAGGCTGCCTTCTGAAAAAGGGACAAACCTGGAGGAGCAAGCCTTTACCCAAAACCACTAGACCACAGGTAGCCAACAGGGTGGGCTAGCTGTCACGTTTAGTGATAGTGGTAGCCATGTGGATAATTTTGATTTCTCTGTGATTTCTGATGCCACCTCAATACAATGGAAATGACAAAACAAAGTCCACCAGTTTTAACTGAAACTACTTTCAACCAAAGACATTGTTTTCATTTTAAACTCTTGCCAGCATATTCCATGGATTACCAAGGGTACGAGAGATAACTCTGGTTTGCTTCAAAATAAACCCCTAATTCAGTTGATGTGAGAATATTCTGACTCTACACGCTGGCCTTTCTGATGGCTGATCTCCTGCTCACTCCTCTCCCACTTGACGGCTCTCCTGTCCCCGCCTGAATCTGCTGTGTCTTTGCAGGTTCCTAGTTCCTTGTCTCTACACTGTAAATCACTTTGGTATTGTATTCCCGGTTGTCAAACTGGCCTCTGTTGGTCTGGACAGTTGGCTGCACAGCTAACTGAGCAAATTAGAATCTAGTTATGACCTGTTATGTTATATGCCGACCCCTAATCTTTTTGGAATATGAATTTGACAGGCTGACCATAGTCTCCGTTCTTAAACATTGGAAATGTAACCAAATCCAAATATATAATTCAGGAAAGAACAAATTATTGTACATTTGTCAATATTATTTGAGAATAAAGTAATCTCAGGAATATAATATATCAAGTACATAATAAAAAATATATATATTTATAAAAATACATAATAAACAGTGTGGGAATGGGTCTAAAGAAAGATGTTAAATCAGCAGCAGTAAAGAAGCTCCTCTTGTATCCGTTTACATGTCTGTCTGAAGCTACTGGTGTGTCAAGAAGTTGAAGGAAAACCAGATTGTTGAGGACTTGGGGTGCACAAGACTCACAGAAGGACGTTCAGAAGGTGATTACAACCACTACATTGCCTAGCAACATAGCATTGTGTGCACACCACACTGTGTGTAAAAAAACTGTTCAGCTCTCTTTGCTTTAATATGTATGTTGTCGGGTGCAGACGCTGTGGAGATTATATTGTTATTGTTATACATCTCTGCATTGTCTGCTTGGTGATGTTTATTTATTGTGCTTCATTTGAGTTTAATTGTCAGAGTTTTGTCTACTTTTTGTGCAATTGTAGTAAGGCTTTACGGAGAAAGCCATTGTGCTATACTATCAGGACTCAAATAAAAACTATTAGAGTTGATTTTAACACTTGTAAAGTGTCTATATGGATCCACACCACAGAGTGTTAATTCAACTCTTTTTGGAGCTAAAATTTAACACTTCTTAACACCTACCAGTGTTCGTTTTTTAACAGTTTTATGTAGTGGTAGACATTAACTCTCACAGAGTATGATTTGTGAACTACACGTGTTAGCCCCTTAACATTTTAAAGGTGTGAACATAGCTCTTCCATATTTCTATAAAATATAAACTATTGTTACCATGATGATAAAGGGCACCTGACTGTCCTTTTCATATCACATTGTTTTATGGCATGGAGGCACAATGAGTTTAGATCACAAGCTGACATACCTTGGAGTTCTCTTTGACACTGATGAATGCTAAGTGTCAACAGTTAACATGTCATTTTTGTGGGATCCAGAAATAAGACAAACCGGCTAATATTTGCATAACCTGTAAAATCCATGGTGATGTGTGGAGGCTGCTATTGCTTGACAATACTTGTTAGTAAGATAAATGCACATTGGGTGTTAGTCTCTTCAGGGGAATTGCTAATAGTCATAAAAACATGAAATAATTCTAGCTTTACCCTTAAAGGTTATACATTTAAGATTACCTGATAGTCTGTGGCGCAGGCTTGTTTACCCTGTCTTGTAATTTGTCAGTGCTGTACACTGTGTGTATGTGTGTGTGGGTGTCTGTATATGTGGGTGTACTTCTGTGCACATGTCAGTGAGTGCATGTTTGTTGTTCTGCAATCTCTGTTCACTTGTTGGCCTGGTTGGGTTAAGTGGATGATTGTGTGGAGAGACTGGGAGGGAGGGCTCATGCTCCCCGGACACACTGCTTGTTCAGTTGTTTTTTTCATTCCTCCTTTTAAACCAGTTTATTTCTTACAGAAGAACTGTACCTCTCCCAGCACTATAGTGAGGGTATGCTCAAAAACATACACATGCACACACACACGCACACAAACACACACTATGTATCACAGTTTTTTTTCCGCTGGCACAAAAGCCTGAGCAGCAGTCAGAGCCCTAAAAGCTGATGAACAGGCCATAATTCACTGGCTTCTCTGTGACTGGACTGGGACCTTGTTTAATGGGGGGACTGTTGTGCAATTACCAACCATCTATGTGCTTGGTGAACCTTTTACTGGTATGGAAGTATATAAAGTTCAAACCTGCTGATTGAATATTTTTTGCCTAACTCTGAAAGAATAGGTAACTGCTTTTAGAGAGAGAGAGAGAGAGAGAGAGAGAGAGAAAATGTGGTTCAAACTGCTCCCTTGATGAAAAAAAGAACTGAATACAAAATGTCATGAAAAAATTCTATTTACATCAGTAAATGCCTTGCAATCTAATTATTACAAAAAAAACTTTGTGTGTCAACCACTAGCATTACAGTTAGCAATTCTCCAAGGCACTTGTCTGCCCAACTGCTGCTCATTTTGCAATTCGCCTCAGTGTGTGTATAGACAGCAGCGTCACTTGCTGCCAAATTGTCTATGCTCCTTTGATGAGTTAGTGGTCTAGCCAATTCCTGCTTTCCTGCCACCTGCATGATATCTGTCACCTATGTGTTTGGACCACCTGTCTGCCCTTTGACCATGTCCTGCCTGCTGTTGCTCCTTCAGGTCTGTTTAGCTGTTTTAACTGTTTATTCTCAACTACTTACCTATCCAACCTGTTGAGTCTGTGCTATGTAGAAATATACTGAAACAGTGAACACTGAAATAATTCTACAGTGAACACTGAAATAATTCTACAATTGTTGTGAAGTACTGAAAAATGGACCCAGAAGCATGACTGTAGACATTTACTGTTCAGAGTTCAGAAGAGAGTTCATTACAAACAAAATGTGCAATTGTCCAGAGAGAGCAATGTGGGTGTATGGAGATCGTAACTAATCCGAGGAGAGATGGCAAAACTAGGAGAGGCTGAGGGTAAATGCTGGGTGTGGAGCGAGTCAGGCAGACAGGCAGAGACCACAGGTAAACCAATGGATCTGAGCAGGCAGGAAAAAACACATAGTTTAGTTGCAAAGGAATAATCACAATGAGGGAAAACTATCATCAATCTCAGTGCTGGCTGAACTGGGGTTGATATACTGCCGGCACTGATTACTGAATTAGTGACCTGTATGTGGATTTCTGACAGCAGGAGCCAGGGGAATGGTAGCGACGCCTCTCTAAATGCCTTAGCAAAGACAAGGAAAACAGACAGATAAAAACTGACAGGAACATAAGGATGGGGGAAACAATAAAGAACGCAGGGAAACATGGGGAAGGACTGCTGGATTATGATAACAATGGCGAAGGTTATGTTTTTAATAATCTTTTCACCTGAAATCGCAAATGAAAATTGTATGTGTGCTACTGAATAGACTAGGTGTTAGCAAGTCTATCAAATTAACTATTCCAGGGGATTTCAAAGTGTGAGGCGGGCCTCCCTAGGGGGGCTCCAAACAGTTTCAGGGGAGGCTCAGTGAATGGAAGTGAAACAATATTACATTATATATTGCATTAGTTATCTAAAGGAGATCAAATAGAATAGCCTACATATGTGAGAGTTCAGAGATACAGTAGTTTTTGGGAACTGTTTTCCCCCCATCAGAGTCAGAAACGAATAAATGCCTTAGGACAGAACTTTTTTCAAAACTATTTGGTGTAGTCAGAAGTTATGTCAAAGAGGAATATTAGGCTATTTTGGGTAAAATGTTGAGTGTCTATGGGATCAAATAATATAATTCTGATCGCATAGGCATCCAGGAATTGTGCGAAACTTACCAAGTAAACGAAAGATGAGGTGGCGAGCCATTTCCCAAGCTTTGTCTGAGGGGACCCGCAGTCTCAGACTGAACTATTCAATACACACAGACCAAATCTGGTTTGTCCATTATGTCCCACTGTAGCAAATCAATACTCTTCTTTAAAATTGTTTTTCATTATCCATGATAGTTTTACTGTGGCATTATGAAATTTTGGGAGTAGCTAGTGTAGCTTAGCATAAGGTGATCCTCCACATCTGCCATAACTTCTTGGCATATTGCAGCAGCAGCAGGTCAGGCCAGGCAGGAAAGCTGTGGCAAGAAACATTAAAACATTAAGGAAATGTTGTTTTTTATTTTCATCAATTGATTCATTAAAAACATTTTATGCATAGGCATGTGTCATGTCTCCACTGCCTCTGTAATAAAGCATCCCCCTGCATGCAAAAGAAAGAGAAAAGATGGTACAGTACAAAGTCATGGTACACACTGAAGCGGAGGGCAAAGAAAACAGTTCCTCACTTTAGGTTTTCCACATAACTGACTTGAATATGCTTTATTCATTATCTCTTTAATTAGCACCACAATGGGCTTCGGCCACAATTACATTTCTTTATGCCTGAAAAGATCTTAATTTCAATACATTTTACTCAGCTGTGGCTCAGTGTGTTCTAAACCAATTAAGATGTCACACACCTTCGCAGGCAAGGTCATAGCGTTTGGAATCTGCATCGACAATACCAGATTTCTAAATCAATTTGCAGCCTTAGAAGCTAAATTACAAAAATGGAAATAGTCCATTCACAGTAAGGGGTTTAATAAGGCTAGCAAAAACTGCAGCCAGTAATTTAATTGTTGTTTCATTCAAATGAAGCACTTGCTGTCCTCCGGGCTTGGCTGATTATCAAAGGGGCCTTTCACTCCTCTAGCTTTACCGCTCAATGTGTGTCAGGCTAATGGGCATCGGCCAGACAGTTATTGTATATTGGTAATGTATCTATCTCAAGAAAAACCAGCTGCTTAACCCACACCCACAGTCCATATTCTCAGTGAAATTAAATGGGCCATTTTATAAATGTTTAGCTTGGTTTTACAAGCAAATCTGTTTCTCTCATCTAATTTCTTGCATAAAAACATTAAAAATAATTTGAGTCAGTCTTTAAAATAAGGAACTAGGGAAGTAGAAATGATAATGAATGTCTCTGTAGTTTAATAGTGTTTGTGTCCTCTGACTTTCTTTGGTCCTTTTTCTCTCTGGTATTTTCTCCCCCTCTCTATGTCCCTCCCCTCTGACTCTCCAGTCCCTCTTCCATCCTTCTCACTGCAGGCCTCTGATCATGTTTAATTCCCCACCTGCTCTCCCTAGATTAACGTCTCCTTGTGTAATCCCATTAAGTGCCCTGTGTTTCCGCCTGGTGCTCATTACTCCACCACCACACCACAGCAGAGTCTCGAATTGACTCAGGCCTGACATCCAGCCCTGCATGAGACTTTCCTCAGTTCCTTCCCAGCATTCAACATTCTGCAACCCCAGCTGCCCTCCAAACTTCACTTGCTTTGTCCTTGTGTTTAGTCACACTGAAGGAAATGTCTAGTAGGGATGCACAGAGTTCTTCGCTATTACGTGTGTTGCCGATTTTTAGCTATGCTAGCGGTGTGGCTGTATGGGTGGTGTTGGTCTGCCCATGACTTTGGTCCAGACTAAAATATCTGAAATATCAATTATTAGATGGATTACACTGAAATTCAGTACATTAAATTCAATTAAATTCAATGTTATTTATTTTAAATCAGTGCTTTTCATAAAAGAGCAGGTCTACACCGTATTCTGTGATGTTATTTACAGAAACCCAACAATTCCCAACAAGAGCAAGCACTAGGCAACAGAGGCAAGAAAAACTTCCTTTTAAAAGGCAGAAAGCTCAAGCAGAGTGGGCAGCCATCTGCCTTGACCAGTTGGGGAGAGAGAGAGAGAGAGAGAGAGTGGGAGGGGGGATGGGGGATGTAGCCTACACACACACAGAAGTACAGACAGTAAAGGCAATGTTGCTATAGATATATGTTGCTACTGCTATAGACTGAATGAATAATGGTACAGATATTTATAGTAATGTTTATGATAATAATCCTAATGTTAATGATAATAATAGGAACTAGAACTACAAGCGGTTGTAAGCGAGCTCCAAGCCACCTGGCGCCACCATGAGCCCCTTGCCCCGCGGAGGGCACGCGAGTCAACCCAGGCACCTCGCCGTGGCTTCGGAACCCATGTTGAATAAATTACCAGAGTATGAAATTAAAGAGACTTGTGGTTATGGAGTTCTAAAATGAATGTATGTCTATGGGAGTGTTATTTGATATACAATTAATAGTGCTACATAGAGGCTGATTAACCAAGTTTGGTGAAGATCGGCCCATTCCAAACCTAAAATATGACATCACAACCTGTTATTAGCTTTTTTCACAAACATTTATTAGCTTGAAATTGGAACAGTTTTTTCACATATCAATCTGTGGAGCACAAGTTTGTATCAGCTTTATCCAGAGATGGTCCATGCTAAGTTTGGTGCCAATTGGATTTTGGGTTTTGGAGTTAATTAAATTGTGTTTTTCAGTTGTGGTGATGTTGCAAAAAATATTATCTTTGCACAGAGGCGTATCCTATCCCATATGATTCGGCAGCATCACCTAAAACACACGGATATAAGGTACTGTCGCGTAGTTGTGAGGCAAAATGTCTTGTGGTTGAAAATAGCATTGAAATTAATAGGATTTTCCCATGGTATTTGAACTGACATCACTTCCTGTTTTTATTGTTTTCCGGAAACATTTGTGAGCTTATAATTCCAACAGTTTTTTGCGTGTGTGGGAGTTCTAAGCACAAAAGCAATTACCTTGATTATAGCGTCCCCTAGAGGTAGAAGTGAGCAACTTTTTGTGCCTGAGGTACTTGCAGGGGTCTGGACATACCCTACGAGTTTCACATCTGTAGCACTTACCGTCTAGGCTGCAGTATCAGTTTTGTTTTGTTTTTCAGTTTTAGCAACAGAAGAATAATAATAAAAATCCCAACAATTACAATAGTGTTCCAAGCCGTGCTGGGCCTGGGAAACGCGATGCCTTGGATTTGCGGGTTCCCTTGTTCTTCTCGGGCATGGACCCCTAAATAATAATAATAATAAGACAGCAGGAACATGGGGTAGCAGGTAACCCGCAACCACAGATACAGATCCACAGCTCCAGAGCCAGAAACGGAAAGGGAAGAATTCAAGTTAGTAACATGCATTAATGGGATGAGGCTGCATACGGCGAGCAAGGAGCTCAGTGCATCATGGGAAGTCCCCCAGTAGGCTTATATCCCTATAACTAAGGGATGGTTCAGGACTCACCTCAGCCAGCCCTCACTACAAGCTTTATCCAAAAGGAAAGTCTGAAGTCTACTCTTAAATGTGGAGATGGTGTCTGCCTCCTGATCCCAAACTGGAACCTGGTTCCAGAGAAGCTTGATAGCTAAACTCTCTGGCTCCCATTCTACTTTTGGAAACACTAGGAACCACAAGTAACCCTGCATTCTGGGAGTGCAGTGCTCTGGTGGGGTAGTGAGGTACCATGAGTCCTTTAAGATAAGATGGTGCCTCACCATTAAGAGCTTTGCGGGTAAGAAGAAGGATTTTAAATTATATTCTGGATTTTACAGGAAGCAATGCAGAGAAGCTAAAACAGGAGAAATCTGCAGCCTTCTGGATCAGCTGAAGAGTTTTAATGGATTTTTTTGAGCAGCCTGATCATATGGAATTGCAGTAACAATTGCTTGCAGTTTTTCCTGCATCATTTTTAGACTGGGTGTTCCTGATTTTTGCAATATTACATAGGTGAAAAAAGGCAGTCCTTGTAATTTGCTCAATGTGAGAGTTAAACGACATGTTCTGATCCTGCAGTTGGTAAAACACATACCTTTTGATGTGAGAGACCTGGATTCAATTCCCCAATGTGACACATCTACATGCGACCTCTGACATGTTTGGTAAGTTGCTTTGGATAAAAGCGTCAGCTAAATGAATAAATGTAATATATCTTTAGATAATATGTCACAGAGGTGTTTGGGCCCCAGAGCAATAACTTCAGTTTTATCTTAGTTTAAAATTATACATTTTAACATTCTGAAGGCACATTTGAAGTTTAGCTAACTGATTAGTTTCATCTGGCTTAATCGATAGATACAATTATCATCTGCATAACTATGGAAGTTTATGGAGTGTTTCCTGATAATATTGCCTAAAAGAAGCATATATAAAGTGAAAAGAACTGGTCCGAGCACAGATCCTTGTGGAACTCCATGTAACTTTGGTGTGCATGGAGGATTCATCGTTAATATGTACAGACTAAGATTGATTTGATAAATAGGACTTAAATCAGCTTAGAGCGGTTCCTTTAATGCTAATTAAATGTTCCAGTTTCTGTAATAGGATATAATGGTCAATGTTATGTATACATCAGTATAGATAAAGAAGGTGCCCAGAACATGAATCCTAATGACGTTGCTGATTCTCTGACTTTTCTTCTAGTACCACCATGAGGTTGATATGTGGTTTTGAATGAAATATCTCTACAAAATTTGGATGAATTTGATATAGACATCCATGTTCAAATGTAATTGCTTTGGTGAGCCCCTGACTTTTACCTAGGCGTAGACTACTTTGTGTTCAGTGCTATTTTTAAAAAAAATCCTCCCAAACTCCAAAGACATGCTGGTTAGGTTAACTGGTAACTTTAAAATCCCTGGAGGCATATTTGAGCATAAATGGTTGTCCGTCTCTGTTTCAGTCCTGTGATTGAATGCTGACCTGTCCAGGGTTTACCCAGATGTAAGCAGGTAAAGCAGGTAGAGCTAATGGATGGGTGGATGTTTAAGCTCTAGTCTTGAGCATATTTTGTCACTCCATAACAAGCTGACTTTCCCCTACAGATTTTCCGTTTGACTTTTTAGAATGTCAATACTTTCTGTCGTACAGGGAGCGGAAATTGCCTGTGCTCAATCATTCGGTCTCACTTATTGAATCAATGGATAATGAACAAAATTTGCTTTTGGGGGGCGATGAAGAAGGTGATAAATTGCTGTCATAAACAACTTCAGTGGATGCTGCTGCTGGTGACCACACAGCCGAGGGATGGGTAGCATTCAGTTATTTTAAAAGAAATATTGGGATGGAAGCCACCTCTACGACTTCAATAAACTCCCCATTGTGTAATACAATAAGCATTTATCAGCTTATTTTCTCCTCCACATCTCTAATGGCTGAGTGTCAACTCTCATTATCTCTCCCATATATCTGTCTATCTGTCTATGGTGTTTTTCCACACAGTCTCTGTAAGAATTTAATGTGGACACACCGCAACATGTGGGACAAACTTATCTCTCAGATGTGTGGGAGTTTGATTGAGATGCTATCATGCCTCTCAGTTTGTACTCGGCCGGGTCATGATGGTCTGTTGTTCCAATATTATCTCCCCACAAAATGTTTACATCTCTGCACCATTAACACAAACCATGCTCTCTTTTATTTAACATTCTCTGTGTGGCGTGGTTGTTGTTGGTTGCTGTTGGCTTCTAGTAAGATCATGAAAGATGAAAGCACTTTGCTATAAGTTAGGACTTCAGTTTGAGTTTAGCCTCGCATTGTGCTTGCCTTGCCATCTAGTAATAGGTGCGTTTGACTTCATGTGGTGCTGCGCAGGGCTGACTTAACGTGTCCTGCAAAACGTCACCAGGACACTTTTCTCACAGCAGCTTTTCTCAGGCTGCACAAAGTTGGAACCACACTTTTGCCTAGTCTCGCGGCATTTTTCTTTACAATTGCCGCAAGATCAGTCATTGATCTCAGCTTACAGTAAGCTTACGCAGGTAGAATGTGTCCAACTTTACAGCCCCGTTGTTATACCCTGCTCCTGCAGTCACCTGCAGCTCACGTTAGACTATGAAGTCGGCAAAAGTCAGCCGCCATCATCTCGAACGCACCTAATATAATGCGGGCACACTGAAGTGAAGCATGCTGGGAAAATGAGTCTTGCCTGCATCAAAGAATGATTTATGTGCAGGAGACAACAGTGAGAAGGTCTTAAAACCAGAGAAAATGTTTCCTTCTATGATCTGTTCACAGTTGGCAGACAGTAGAAGAAATAGTCCTCAGCGGTCAGTCGCTCACCTTAAACACTTCTGCTGATCTCAGTCTTGTACTGTATATAACTTGGGTGACGATAGTTTGTCTGCTTTCCCTGAAATCAAACACAGCTCTTTGAATGTTTTTTAATGGGAAGATGTCGAAAACACATCCCCTCTGGACCAGCAGCCAGAAACTAACTCCCGCTGTCTTTAAAGTCTGGGCCAGCAGGAGCACTCGTTTCCCCAAGCATCATTAATCTTACTTTTCATCGGCCTGTCCTCCTACCACCTCCTCTTCTCCCAGGGTGGTCTCCCTCGGGCACTCGTTTGCCTCCCCAGCTCCTTTTGCCTCTGTAAAAATGCACACATGCATACAGTTGTACACACACACTTGTACCCTCTAACTCTGTCTTGCCCTCTCTCTGTAGTAGGTGAGCAGCAAGCATACTGAGATACTGTAGATCAGAAAGGGCTGGGCCAGAGGAGCGCTCCCACAGACACCAGACACTGTGATCAGATGAAAGCAGGGAGGGAGCACGTCTTACTATAATGACTGAGCACCACAGCTCTGGTCAAACATGTACATTACAACCCTATTTCCTACAAAATAAATGTATATATGACTGGTTATTCTTATACTCCACAGTACGAAGGAAATTTGAGATCTGTTTTCAATATTTATAGAGGACCAGATATTTCCTTAACATTAACCAAGTACTTTTGAGTGTCCCAAACATAACCAGAAAATAAATTATTATGTAGTCATGCTTAATTTGCCAAGATATGAAATATGTTGACAGTGATCCTTTTGCAAATATGTTAAGTATGAGCGTTTTGCATCAGCAGTGAACAGTTTGAAGACACATTCAATATTAATGTGTCCCCATTATCCATCCTCTGGTCCTCTTCCTAAGGTTTCTTCCTTTTTATCTCATTGAAAGTTTTTTTGGAGAGTTTTTTTTTTCTTATCCAATTTGTGGGTCTAATGAGTGGGGGTATTGTATGTGGAACAGATTGTAAAACCCTTGGGGTAAATGATGTGATATGGGATTTTTGGCTTTAAAAATAAAAATTGGCTTGATGACTTGATAAAGAAAAATAATTTGTGATTTGGCTTCCTGCCAAATGTATTTTCTAATGCAAATTAGTATACGAATATTAGCATATGAGGATACTGTAAGTTTTTGGAGATATGATTGCACAGCCACATCGATCCATTCGGGACTACTAAGCGAAAAAAAAAAAAAGAAAAAGAAAAAAACCCAGCAGATTTCATCGTCAGATTTGATGGACATCAGAGTAAAACAGTGTTTGTATACTCACTCACATACATATCACAGAGTGTATATGGCCCTTTGAGTTAAAAAAAGGCCAGAGGATAAAATTGCAGCATTCTTTGCTTTCATACAGGCAAAAATGACAAAAGTGAGGACAGAACAAACCCAGCAGCCAGGTTTGGGGGGAAACTTCAAAGTCCTGGGCTGTTTGAATAAATTTCTTTGACCGCCCTTGCATGAAACAACGGTGGATAAAAGAAAGGCAGACAATGAGATTGCTTTGATGTGAATAGGTGAAGCTCATGGCCACTCAGTTCAGAGGACGAGAGCACAACTTTGCATATTAGCTGAGCTTACTGAGTCTGAGTTTGAGGAGCTCTTAATCAGTACACCATTGAATTTGAAAAACAAGTACTGCTTCAGTCCTGTGTTGCTGCCCAGTATGAACTGATGTGGTTAAAGGGGATAACTAAGTTATCCATATTAGAATGTTGATGATTTGACATGAGTCTGGATTTTTTGGTTCTTCAAAGCTGGCTTAATTTAAATTTGGAGCTGTTGTCAGAGCAACAAGTTCTTAAGAGCAAACTTGCACAAGAGCAGGCTTATTCTCAGTAAACTGGATCATCCCTTGCCTTTAAAAGCCTGCTCCTCCATACAAAAAGTAATTTCAACCATGGCCAATCCACAAGAGAGTTACTGATTGACGTCAGTGACAATAGTTAAGGAGCGCAGTCTGTCCAAAAAGGTTTTTTTACTGTATATATTTCAGATCTTTTGGTATAAATTAGCTAAACAGTTTACTAGAGCCACAAGTTTTTTTTTGCACACAGTTGCTGCAGAAAGGCTGGGGAAATGCGCTGTGTTCTGTGCTATAAGAAAACTGTACTTAGCATTCAAGATGTTCTTAAAATTTTTCATTGTGTTTCCTGGCAGCCTTGGAATGCAGACCATCAAAGAGGGCTTTTATTCAATTGCAGGTAATATTACCTTCAAATGTTTTGAAATAATTTTAACTAGAGAGCAATGGTTTAATTTGTTTGCACAAGCTTCCCAAACATTATCAGGGCAGTGGACTGCACTCACATTAAGAAAAAGCATCCATCTGGCCCTAATGAGGGAAAGACTTTGTGAACAGGAAGGGGGTCCATATGATAAATGTACAGGTACATAACTTCAGTGGCCAAATTAGACAGTTTTTGCTATAAAAACACATCTAATTGACCCACCTTCACTTATTTACAATTTCCAGATGATCTGTAATGTTTCCTGCTTGATAAGCCATGTTGAAGCATAATGGCCAAGATATATGTATGACTCCAGTATATTTATGGAGTTAAAAATACACGCATCATTTGAACAAGTTAGGGCACATGTTTTAGGAGTATGTAAAATATGTACCAGTCACTTGTATTACTTATAACTATTGATTATCTTACAGGTTATTATGATAGAATTCAAAGACATGCCTGCAGGCCATTTTTTTATGACCCATTCCCTGACCTAGTCCCAGGGCCACAGAGCCACGACAACACAGCCCAGGTCAAGGGCTCAAATTAAATTTACTTTTGAGCAACTGAAGGGGAGGTTGGGTGTCTTAGCCTGAGGGTCTCTAACATGGCCTTCAACATTACAGTGGGATGTTGTATGCTACATAACTATTCAAAACTAAAGGGCCTCTGCAGTGGACATGCAGTCTAATGATGACCTTGAACCAGAGCATCTTTACCAACCCAGTTGCAGGGCTGAAAGGGACAGGATTGTGGCCCAATATTTTGGATGAGCAAAAAGGAATTTCCTGTCGCATTTTCCCTAAGTTCTCTATAGCATAGCATTATCATTCTCGGGCTTTTTGTTTCTTGAAAACAGAGAAAACATCTACCAAATATTATAAATATGTTTGCTTTTATTTCTCCTTACAGGAGTTTCTATTTACTAGAGTTGGTCCTGCAATAGAAGAGGAATCTAAGTTTAGATTAGGTGAGTCATGATATAATTTACATTTAACAGTGTTGCTACTTACAAGTTGTTAAAGGAGTGGTATTATGCTCATTTTCAGGTTCAAAATCTTAATTAGGGGTTGTACCAGAACAGGTTTACATGGTTT
>JAPMOB010203570.1:0-27682 GCA_029875015.1 Lepomis gibbosus
CCCCCACACTGCCTGGACATGGTGAGCCTCCTGTGCACGTCCGTTGTTGGTTTACAGTGGGTTTTTTAGCCATTAATAGATTCTAAACTGAGCCATATTTGGTGTGTTCTCACGATTATTAAATGCCCACATATATCTGTACACCGCAATCGTTCATTGGTGTTCAGATTAGCTGTCCTGGGAGTGGAAGCAGACACAATTAGTAACTTCCCAGGAAGAGGTAACGACAGGTCAGAGACAGGTAACATAAATGAACTGATCATTTGCTGGTGATGGTGAATTCTTGGCCATTGAAAATATTGTTTTTGGCTTATCAGGCTACTCAATCTGTGGCGATGGTTTGTTTGTGGTCCCAAAACCTCCATTTTTCATTTGTACAACCACCTAAATTTATTTAGTTTGGAGTGTACTGGTAGCTTAAGTTTATCCGTCAGACAAAACACTTAATTTTAAGCATATTGGGCGGTTTCAGGCAGCAGCATAACAAGCAGCATGCTGAAACCCTGTTGAAACATTTATCACCATTGTCAGGTATTTATGAGGTCCCGTTCACAAGCATTTGTGGTACACCACAACACAGACAGTCCCCCAAGGATTTTGGCGTGGAGTAAGTTCTGATGGATGAATTGATTGAACTGAGTGCAGATATTCCAATGCTGATTTAAAGCTGAAGGGGACTGTTTCAGAGCAGTTGGAGCGATGCCTACACCAACACGGCCATCTTAAACCTTTCAGTAGATTTGATGACTCCTAAGTGTCCTCTGTGTGAATACTGCACTGTAGATTCCTTGCTATTAGCTCTGTGACTTTTATAAATACAAAATTCATTAACAAGGTCATCATTTAACACATTACCATTGGTAAGACATTATCAAGGTGTGGTATGAAGTATGCTAGAATCCTAATTCTGCTTCTGATCTTTGGATTTTAAGGAATGATGGGAGAACAAACACAAACGTGCTCGGTTGCTGGAGTTTTTTTCAAGATTAGTCAAATTGTTGTCGGGATTAAAATGTTGCTCTTGTAAGATTCTTTCAAAACATGTCTTTGACAAATAAGTGAAAAAAGTACAGCAATTAGAGCCGCTCTAACCTAAATCTAAATTCTTCAGCTGTAATAACACCTCTTGTCAGTAATCAAAATGAAAATGGGGTAAGGTTTATAAATCTTGGATCCACATCAAGATAAAGTTGACTTTTACACAAAGATGTGTGCTGTTAGTTGTCATCAGCTTCGTCTCCCTTAGTCACCCTGCTTTTACTTTTACCCATGTTGATGTCCTCTAGAGAGGCTGCCAAAATTTAATTTAAGTTTTCTGAACACAGTTGAAATAAATGATGAATATTTAGTAAAGGTTGAGAGCGTTTTGAATGATCTTCTGTGGTTGTTATTAAAGTATCATCAAAGCACAGCAGTCATAACACAACAGCAGCACCAGTGATTATTTACATCAATGTGTGTCAGGCAGGTAGTTTTTTGATAGAAAAGGCGTTTTACCTTTTTTTTTTTTTTGTATTACAAGTAAAGATTTGGGAATCAACTCGAACAGCTTCTTTGTTTTCTGTAAAAGATGAAAATCATCTTTTAATAATCTGTGTGTGTGCTGGGAATCTGTTGCCTTCAGATATTGTAAACCAAGCTGGTTTCACACCATGAAAACCTGTGTGCGTGTGTCAGACGCCGTCCTCGTGATTTTACAGAGAAAAGAAAATGTCAAAGGAATCACTGCTGATGTGTATGTGTCAGATTGAAGTAAATTGCATCCACCGACAAACCCGCAATGCAATTAATTAAAGCAGTGAATGTCATTATCTTCTAATTGCAGTGCGAGCCTCAACTCCATGCTGTCTTGTAGGTAACAAATGAAAGGAATGGGCCCAGTGCCGGGCTGGGCTGGGATCCAGAATCAGTGTTGAGGCTGTGAAAGTCTTAATCTTTCATTTAGATCTTGTTAATGTTTGTGTGTACGTTTGTGTGTTATGGTTGTTGCCGCTGCCCACACTTGCCGCTACACAGCCTCGAGTGCCCCCGGCAGTTCAGCGAGAGATTAGCTGGGTCGTGATGAATGACCCTCGCAACTCCAGCACAAGCCCCCGAGACACGTGGCCATGAATTATTAAAGCACCATCATAAATAACTCACCGTAATGAGGGTGTGCTTACGCGCTGCAGGCGGGGAGAGAGGGAGGACAGGAAAAGGGGAAAAAGAGAGGATCGGAGTTGAAGAGGGAGGGATGATTGAGAGAGATAGCAGTTTGACCTTGGAGTGATGCTCGGCCGGCGGACGGACGCACTCAAGCTTAAAACGAGGATCCAAGCTAATTTTGCACATAAGCTGTTTTTTTCCCACCCCCATCAGAGAGATGGGCTCTATCCCTAAGTACATGTCATAAATGTTAATGCTAAGTAACGGCTGCTGTATCTAGGCCACGCAGAGATTGGCAGCAGCACAGGTCGCTTCAGGTGTTGCTGTCATCGTGCAGACTGTGATGAGCGTTTCTGACACCGACAACAAGCTCCTGCTTTTGCACCAGAATGTCTGGGGAGGACGTTGAGGAAAACAACACCAGGCGTTGAATTAGAAACAGTGTGTTCATGTTCAAGGAATCTATTTCGCTCTGGATTTCGCCTCCTTCCTCCAGCAAGTTAACAGTCAACAAATTCAGATTAGTTTCTCTGTGATTACCCAGAGTGAGCACTGCTTTGATGATGGTGTTTGATGATCAGTGAGGATGATGGTAATCCTCCTTTTAACTGTAAAACCAGTTTGCTGATTGTTCAGTACTGATGACCTTTAAAATGGCACCCATCTGAGCTGGTTTGTGGAAGCTAAAGTTAAAATAAAGTAGCATGAATATAAATATATGTGAAATTTCTTTTTTAAATGTAGAAATTAAGCCCATTAAGAAAATTGGCACTTAAATTATATGGCCAAAAGTATGTGGACAACTGAACATTGCACCTTTATGTGATAGCTGCATAGCTCTTTCCAAAATGGGCATTTATCTGCTGCCAGAACAGCTTCGCCTCCTCTAGAAAGGCTCTTCACTAACAGTTTGCCATGTCATGATAATACAGGTTTATACCTGTATTATCATGACATGGCAAACTGATAATATGATATAAACATATCATATCACAATATTGGCAATGTTCGAGTGCGTTGATTCATTGATGTTAATACTGTGTACAGCAATGTGAATGGAACTCTGTTGCTAGCTCAGCTCTGTGGGGGAGCTTGTTTAAAAACAACAGCGACTGGTTTTGTGGGAAAGAGACGATGTATCACACGGACATTCTGTTACTCCATTAATCAGTAGCTTAACTGACTGATTGCGTGAGGATCTGATTCAGCTAACGTGACAATGATGCTGATCAACACGTTGCACATCTGTTTTATGCCAATTAATCGGAGCAGCATGTTGCATGATGAGGGGAAAAAAAGGTTTTTAAAAGTTGGGGGAAATGGAGGCTAACGGTGCAGTCAGAGTCAGGTGGGGATGTGGGAGGAAAAGGTCACGTAGAGTAGAAGAGGAGTCAGAGGAGAGAAGACAGCGCTGAGTTAAACCGCAGGCTGAAGTTTTTAGTTTTACCCAGTAAGGTCTAAACTGAGTTGATGATAGTTTAAAGTTCAGTATTAGTTATTACTATTTAATGCAGAAAAACACTATTGAAATGAAACCTTATTGTATGCTGTAGCATTAAGATTTCTGTTACTTGGAAACATAAAAACAGCCCCAGATTGTACAAGTAGGTGAATTAGACGAAGTTTGGTGATGGCCATGGAATATGCTTTATTTATGCATTTAAATGGAGCCTTATGAACTGAACTAAATATAATGAACTGTAGAACAGTGCTGGGTTTGTGGTTTTAGGCATATTTCTGCTGACAGACTTTAGAAATGATTAAACATAAATGAAGTTCATCAGTGCCACATGATTTCTTTTTTCATTGGCAAAGTTATAAAAACCTTGATTCTCAGTGTTATAGTGATAGTTGGTGTTGCGTCTCTGCCATCAATTTACCCATTTAAACACCTCTATATTGTCTTTTGTAAACTGCTAATAGTCCCAGTACTACATTTAACATTTTACATTTTAGTGCAGTAATGCTTTTTATATTAGACCAAAGTAACTCTACAAGACAGGTGCTAATGTCAACCTTAAGGTGTTTTATGAATCAACAAATTGGATGACGTTGAAACAGATAAGTTAAAATTAAGACTTGAAATTAAGGGTTCAGTTTTAAGCTTTAAAATAAGAAAACATCAGACAGTTTGCACTTGTTAAGTCAGTACATGCTTTATGACTGGTCAACAATCAATAACATTCCTCTGGGTGACATTTAAGTTGAGTAATGATCATGATGAGGCAAATAGACCATCTCAAAGGTCACAAGTTGTAAAGGCCACAGTTTTAACTCCTGCAGGAGCCCATTTAGGTCCATCAGTGGACATGTTTCATCTCTGAATGTCCTTGAGCTTCACTCTGAACCTCCACCTGCTCCCTTTGTGTGATTCATACTGTATGTGAGCTGAACTGAAAACGTGGCTAAAATAAAAATATATTTAATGTCTCTGTTTTCCCTCGTCTGAACCCAGAGGTCGTTCCGATCATTTGCAAACGACGACCGCCATGTCATGGCCAAGCACGCCAGCATCTATCCGGCACCGGAGGAGTTGGAGGCCGTCCAGACACTGGTGTCCACTGTGGAGGGAGCCCTCAAGAAGGTCTCTGATTGGATGGATGAGCTCAACAAATCCTCAGGGAAGACCTCCACCAGTAATGTGGCTGGGGACAACATGGTGGAGAAAGATGTGGCTGAGATGAAGTACGTCCCGCTCTGCGTGCTTTTAATTTAGGGTTTCTTTAAATGTTCGTACTGTGACCCAACTAGCGGTCATTCTCTTCTTTCCTGAGAACACCCCTGCTTTGATTCCAACACAATATTTTCTTACAGTTCAGTTCTGCATCGGACTGCTAAGTGGGTTTTCAGAGCACAAGATGAAGATAATTTATTGTTTGTTCGAGTTTATATTTGTACCTTCACCCATTTCATCAGCAGAGTGCCAGATTTCCATCATAAAACTCTTGTAAATCTTCATCGGGAGGATACGTGTGATGATTGGATGATTAAACAAGATCAACAAACAATCATAAATTCTCAACATTTGGCTCATGGCCTAAACATCCACACAGAGGTTTTGTTTTAAGAAAGTGCCTCTATGGAGATTTAATACGCTCAGAAAACCTGAAGAAACCAGGTTAAGTTCACCCAGATTAGAAAAGTAGATTTCTTCTTAAGCTCAATCTATACTTTCACAATTGGTATAGCTGTGACAGTCCCTAAGGAGACAAGTTATGTATATTTAGTCTATATATATATTTTTTTGTCTATGTCCATGGGGGTCAGGAAAGATATTTGACTGCACAGACAGTACCCGTGGACCAAAAGCGGTGACATTTAAAGGAGCCGGGGAGGTTATAGATTGCAACTGCAACTTTCCCAAGCATGTTCTCCTGCATGTGTTTAAACTAATGGCTGTGGTACATTGCTCATCCTTTGACATATATAGCAATTGTAAGTTACTTTGGATCAAAAGTGTCAGCTAAATGAGTGTAAATGTCGGCCCAACACATACACAAAAAACGACGACTTCACACAAAATGCTGGACAGGTGACCTCCCACAGTAATCCATGCTCGGGGCACGGATAACAAGGATAACATAGCTGTCTCCGACATTGACAGCTTTATGTTGTGTGCAGCAATGTTCATGAGAAAGAGTGAGTGAGATGAGGTGCTGAGCTAATATTTGCTCCTGCACGCAGCTCTGCAATCAAATACGATTTTCAGTAGCCAGGCCTAGTTTAAAAAAAAATCAATATGTGGCAATTGGCGTTGATATTGTGGCAACTGCATTGCTAGATACTAAATTATGCCGTATGTGAATGAGAAAATATCTTCTTAGTAATTTGGGTGAACTGACCCTATAAGGTGGAACTATATGCTGCTACAATAGTAGATGGATGGAGAACAAGGATATGATGGTAACCTTTGCTTTGTCAGATCACTAACAAAGATGATGCTGGCTGTAAATTGATCTCTACAGTGTAAGAAATAATGGACAACATCCGCAAAATCCCTTCTGAAAAAATACATCTTAAAATTCAGCTGAAGCGACTGCTTTGCTTCAGGTAGTTGAGTTAGTGGGTATGCCTTTTCAAACTCAGTCTCTTTAGTACCAAATTTCCAATTTGTGTTTCTGCGGGTTGAGTTCCTTTACTGGGAGGAAGTGGAGAGATACTTTCTGGTAGTCATACATAGGTTTCTCGGTGGGATAAAACAAGCAATTAAACTTTTCATGACTACCAGGATGAAGGTACACCGTTGATTATTCTAATTCACACTGCTGAAGCATAGATTTTTTCCCCTCTATTTCATACAGTATACTGTATATGTGAATCACTTCATTGCCAGTATGGAGAAAAGAAATGACCACAGTAACCATTAACTCTCATTGTTCAGATGTCTGTGAATCTTTTATCAAACCCAAAGGTTCTGAACTTGTCCTTTTGAGTAGTGGTGAAATAATGAGATAGAATAGTTGTACATTTAATAATGTGTTCCTAAATGACGTTCTCAGGCTGGGTTTGTGTGTTGTAAGCCTCTGTATGGCTGTGAGAGACTCTAACGCTGGCTGTCATCCATCTGTCCTCAGACCGGATGGCACGTCAGTGCTGTGCGGGGTGACACGTGTCGGTCTGGTGGCTAAAGGCCTGCTGATCAAAGGGGACATGGACCTGGAACTGGTGCTGATGTGCAGGGAGAAACCCACCAAAATGCTGCTGTACACCATCAGCGCCAACCTCCCCCTGCAGATCCAGGTACACTCAGTCACACCGCCAGCACTAAAGTTTTCAGCACGGTGCCTCCAGAATGCGCCATGAAAGCACAGCTGAAGAAAGAACCTTGGGGTGGGGAGGCGTTAAAAAAAAAAAAAAATCTTTGTGATCCGACCTTCAGTGGAAAAGCTTGTCCACAGAGAACAACCACAAGTTCCTTATATAGGATAAAAGTAAGAGAATTTGTCTGGTGACATTGCAGAAAAGACACCCTGAAGGGAAGCAGGACATGAGCAAGATAATAATACAAATGGTACAGGGATTTGCAAAGATGTGTGGCAGACAATATATTATGTACAATATTTAATGTGAAAACAAATAATACGCAGTGTAGATATAATACATTCTAAGTGTAGCATTATTTATTCATTGTGACATTAAGTTTGGTCATAAAAGAATGCAAAACACACACAAAACATCCTGTCAACTGTGATTTGTGGGTGTATTTTCATCTGTGATACGGGAAACAAATGATCTTGTGAGATGCTATAGAAAGCTCTGAGATTAGATTACATTGTTAAACAACAATTTAACACATTTGAGTGATACACGTCCTTATGCTTGTTTACGTTGTCTGTAAAATGTATATTTTTACATCAGAATGAAATGAACTCTATTAGATACACACAGGAAAAGAGGACGTTATACAAACATACTAATTTATAAACAGAGATTCAAATATAAAAAGTAGAATACAATATAAAGGATAAAATAAAACAATAGTTGGGCGTAGGGCTGGGCGATATGGCCAAAATTGTTATCACGATAAAAACATTTCTTATCATTCGATATCGATAATTATCACGATAAATGTCAAATCATTGTTTCTTTGTTTTAAAGGCTGATTTTTGCTCCTGAGTGAAAATTGAAGAAACCAGATGGGTTTATGTAATGGATAACTACAATGGATAGTAAACAGCTGGAATTAATAATTGTTCCATCCATGCTGCAGATTTGGCAAAAAGAGGTTAAAAATAAATAATCTTCAGTTAAAATAGATTTAGAGCATTTAGAAAGACAAAGTATTTGACCCTCAAGATTTTTAGAATATTTTGTTTTTTAAGAATGCAAACGGACACTAACACAGGGTTACACACCTTTTAACTGATGTCTGTCTGGCTCATACTAGCTGAATACTAATAACATTCCATGACATGGACTAGAGTCACAAAATGATCTACTTAACCAAGTCAGCTTTAAATACCTTTATATCAAGTGCACATAATTAGGGTCTAAATCTTTGTCCCCCTGGGTCTTTCTTTCCCAGTATTTAGTTTGTTCTTATTCAACAGCTGCCCTTACATCCTGAAGAGCGCCTTCTTTATATGATACTTGCGATTATCCCAAGATGTCAAGTCTTCTGTAAGATCAGCATAAGATTCAAAATTAGCGATAGTAATTGAATTAAAACCACTGCAAAAAATACCAGAGATGTCTGCTATCTCCAACACAATTACACAATTAAAAAGTAATAATTAAATAAAAAGAAAATACTTGTAACAAGTTTAAATTTATCATCATCATCAGTATAAAAGAGTTTAAGCCGAAAGCAGCTAAACATTCTTCTGTCCCCAGAATAATGATATATTTTTACATAGGCATTTCTGGGCAGAATAAATCCTTTCTCGGGGAGAAAATGTTTTTATTCTTAAATCAGATGAAAGGATTATTTTTAGTCAGTAGGAGAAGGAAATACAAAGGAGATGATTTGAAGAGGAGATGATATGAAAAGTGGCCTGTGCTACTGAGACTATACTTGATCTAACTCCATTCTGTCTCTGTGAGATGTCTAAAGGACAGACTGCAGTATCATCATCACACCACACCTTCTGACCACTGGGGCCCTCTCTTTACAGACTTGCTGTTTGAATTGGATGTCATGCATCACAGCAACTAGAGAGCTTTGTGTGTATTTAACATCGCAAATCCTGAGCCCGAGAGTTCTACAAATAATTTTATCAAAACAACTCTACTCTTCAAATGGGTTTCCACAGAGCACCCGCCCCAAGCATCTGCTAGCTAACAAAGCAGTGCCGACGTACACAGAGCCTAAATGTGCTTCCTGTGCCTCATCTCAGTTAATTACCTGCCATAGCTGCCGCGCGTGCTTCATCATCAATGGAGGAAACCATTTGAAGCTCTCATTTCCTGGGCCAAACTGGGAGAGATTGACAGGCAGAGGGGTGATGGATGGGGTCATTTCTCACAGAGACGAGATAGAGAGAATGCAGTTGAAAACATGCCACTGAAGGTTACACGAATCTTGAGGAAAAACAAGATAGTTTGGCGTGCTGGGAATTGGCTGGCAATAACAACAGGGGTGGAAGTGCTGACTGAAATGTGGAGAAAAGCTGCATGTAAACACAGCAGTTTGTGCAGTTTCCTGCTTTGATAGGCCTGTTTGGTAATGACAAAATGTGTAGTTGCATGTCAAATCATGGTCTATTTTTTAACACCAGTTCTCTCAGCACCCAGATAATCATTATAGAAATACTAGAAGTTCTCAAATAAGAATCACTATCCAAATAATGGATGGATGGTTTTCATTCATTAATTATTTCCAGATGCGTCTCCTTACTATTTATTTTGATCACTGTAAAAGCTATAAATTGTGGGAGTGGTAAACTTCACCACTAATAATGACAACTAATAGAAAAAGATGTAATTACTGAATGTAAATGCATTGAATGGCTATTACAGAAGAAAATACCTACCACAAATAGTTTAAAAATGTGGTTTGATGTCATGCAAATCTTTAGATTATAACTTTAAGATACTGTTTATGAACCCAACACTTCCTGTGTATGCTTCAAATAAAATCCTACCAAGAAACGGATTATTCCAGTTGAAGGAACCCAGCAAAGCATTTCTAAAGAAAGACAGCGCAACAGAATTGTGAGTGACAGAAACGCTACTGACAGAATTAGCGATGTGGAAATGCAAATTTTCCTGAATTTACCAAGACAACAGGTAACATGAAGAAAGTGTTCAGTTTGCATTTACACCAACAACTTTAACTTCCTAGTAACGGGAGAGGATCAGAACATGTAGGTTTTCCACTGAAAGATGATGAAATATAAAACAATGAACATTATGAACAAAGGCATGTCTCTAAAGCCATGGGATATGTAACATTGCAGGCCTCACCTGTCTGTTTATGTGATGCTTTCAGAATAATGTTCCCAACGCCAGCATTCAGATGTGTCAGGATGTTTATGGAAAGGGCTACAATGCCCGTGTGAAACTGTAATAAATGATCATAGCGATCGCGAGGGATGCTCGCAGTGAATCTCCTAAACTTAAACTTATGCTTAATAATTAATACATTAAGTTGGATGAATGGTTTAATTCCTATTTGCTCACACGTGGTATCTAAAAGCATTTTACTGATCTTTTTTTTTTTCTCCATTCAGTTGACAACTGATTAATCATGTGGTTGTACGAGGGTTTTTTATTGCCCCCACACTGCAAGGGCATAAATGATTTTTATGGACCGATCTGACCTGAGAAGAATGTCAACAACAACATAAAATGGGCAGTGATCCTAATCAGGCGAACATGATTTGCATTTCATTTCTCTCTGAATGTTTTAGGTGTGCAGCTGCAGCTTTTAATTTAATCTGACAGCAGTTAGTTTAGACTTGTTGAAAGTGACAGAAATATTACAGCTCTGACCTGGTAAGATTGCCATTGTGACTTTTGCGTCGATTGACTCAGGCACTTATTCAGACATGAGACATGTAAAACTGCGGTGCATGCCAGAAATGTTTTCAATATCTTTGTCTGTTTTAAATAAAATCCTGATCATCTCTGCAGTTAAGGTAAATAAAGTTAATTTATTTAAATATATTTGAGAATGTCTTTAGAATAAAGCAAATGCATGTATTTACTTGTAGACCTTGTTCAGAGAGTTCGTCCTAAACTCATTTCCCAACAAAGCAGAACAGTAGCGCCTTGTTCTTTACAAACAGCAGGAGTCAATGTTGGGACTGTGATTTTCGATTCTTGATTAATCGCGCAGCCCTGCCTTGCAGACAATGACGGAGGACAAATACGAAGTGCAATCGTGTGTGCCGGAGGCTGCCATCCGGGTCTGCAGCACCAAAGACCCCCAACTCAAGCTGAAGATCACCCTCTCCTCCCTAACGATGAGGGAGGAACACAGCACCATAGAAGAAGGTATTTACTCCTCCTCCCCAACCACCTGCTGTGCCTCCTGTTTGAGAGGATGCTTCCCCTGTTTTTGTTTGACCTTTAAGTGACAGAGAGAGGAAAAAGGGTGAGGAAGAGGGAGGATGGGTTATTCTGCGCTGTAAAAGGTATAAAAGTATTATATGACACCTGAGCTTGAAATAGGAGATAATCTGGGGAAAATTTGGAAGGATGATACTGTGAGAGGGCTGAAAGCTGAGAGGCAAACAGGGGGGAAAAGGAGAAGGGATGATATGGATCTGGGTCAAGTGTGGTGGAAATAGCAGATGGCTGGTGAAGGATGATTTCCGCAGGGGATGTGTTGGGTTGAGATTGGTGAAAAAGGAGATTGAGCCTGTCTCATGCGTCCTCTTGTATCATCCTGCGTCTGATGAGAAAGGATTCAGCGATCCAAAAATCAGTATACAGACATAATTTTAGGTCAGAAATAGTAAAGGAGTGGTTGTTCAAGTGAAATAATCCCACACACCAACAAAGTTCACCTCTCTGTGAAAGAATCACCCATATTGACCAAAATTTGACTGGAAACCCAGCTCTGCATTCTGTCATGTGACGATACTGTATTTCAAGAGCCGACGCTTCATTGCTTTCAAAACTGTGTTTGTTTTTCCTCCCACAAATGGGAATGAAATTAAAAATGAATGAAAGGCGAGTCAGAAGAGCTGCCATTATGGAACAGCGAGTCCCCATTGTGGTCCTGCTCCCGGTGGGAAAGATAGAGTCACGCTGTCACAAAAGGTAGAAAAATGGATTCTGCCAAACAGGAGAGAAGCAACTCCGAAGCACAGCTGTTGAGTGCAGAGTCATAACAAGGAGAAAACCATTTTCCCTTCAGGTTCAACATCCTGTCGGCACTAACAAGAACATTGTTTTTGTTTTTCTTATCTGGGTTTGTAATATTGTGAAATCCAATAAACAAAGACTTTCCCTCTACCTGTCCCATAGACACACAAACAAGAGCAGAACTGACCGTGTTTCCGACACTTCAAATCCCTCTATTTAGTGTTTATGAGTTTCGGCTTAGGGTTTTGGTCAAATGGCCAGTTTTTATTTTGGATCAAGTTCCCGGTTGGCAAAATATCTGCATTCGCCAAGATCAGAGGCTAATAAATCTTTTGAATTTCTTCTCGCTCTTTTTTAACAGTATAGGGAAATGCATTAAACTTTCCAGGCGCAGGCTCATTTTTTGCAGTCGCTGAAAGTTTCTGTTTTAAACATCAAGTCCAAAATGTTACTTAAACACATTGTCCAGTTAATTTTCTCTCTGCAAGCTATTACAGAAAGAGAGACTACTCGTTAACATCAGTGTATGGTTCTGAAGTGAAAGGGTTTTGTAGTTCAACAACATCGATAGACTTTCGATGACACGTGTCAGAAAGTTGGAATCCTAAGGTTTCAAACTTATGTCACAATTACTGCAAAGTTGTTGCACCAGAAACTCTTGCTCACAGGTCAAAAGACCAAAACCTTTCTCACACCTCTCTCCGGTTATATGTATGTATGTATCAAAACACTTTGTCTGGTACTTTACTTAACATATGACAGTTCTTCAAGGAATCCGTCCAGTTATATTCTCTCTGGTGAGTAACCCATCACAGTGTAACTGATTCCCATTGGCTCTTTGATGGCCCCTGGTTTTTAGGGTGTACCTCCTGTAAGTTGGCCTCTGCTCACTGACTGTTGGTTTTGTTGCCGTAGCTCCGCAGGTCAGCGTGCCGTGTGGATTGACACTTCTCTGCGGCCCCCGCTGCTGATGAGGCGTCCCCCCCTACCCAGCAGCAGGAAACCCCGGGTACAAGGGGATTCCCCGACAACCAAATCAAACCAACCCACTCACTCTCTGCCTCAGACATGCTCCTCTACCCCCCCTCCCCCCTTCCTCTGTTGACTGGACTTCTCTCTGGGTCACCATGAAATTCTGGTCCATGTCTACTACAGAGCACACAGACTAAAATAACAAAATGACTCCATTAACCAACAGCCAATGTCCAGATCTGTGCTTCTTTGTTTTAATTACCGGGGTTGACCCCTCAATCGTTATTGGCTCAGAATGACATCCCATAATTTCATGTTGTAAAAACGGTGTTAATTAATTTAAACTGATGTCCTGGTCACTAATCAAAATTACCCTTAGATGATGATGACAGGGAGAATTTAGTGGGGGTTGTCCTTATCTGTATGTGGTCTTGACCTGTGAGTGATGGCTCCTTCATGGCCTGCCTCTGGGAAACAGCTTCCACAGTTCATCAGCAAAAGAATTACAAGAATCAATCATTATAATCCTTATAATACTAAGATAAAAGTCTGTAAAGTTAAAGCATAAATACCACAAAATCTCAGGTCCTTCACTAAAGAGCTGAAAAAATACAATACAATAAAATATACATGTAATTCACACCGCCACACTGTTATAGATTAATATTTCTATGGAGTCTTGAGCATGCCGCCAGAATAATTCAGAGTTCAATGACCGAGTTCTGTTGCCTCTGTGAATTTGATCTAATTTAATTAGTAGGTAGCACTCTGCATACCCGTGTTTAAATTAAAGAGTAAGTGAAAGCCAATAAGAAAATGGAAACTAAATGTCAAAGCAGGAGATATCAATTAATTGCAAGATTTAATGTGATACGCAGACAGTATGTGAGCAAATTAGGGCTGAAACAATGAATCGATTAAATTTAATAGTAGAAAAATTTAAATGTCATTTGCATTTACACATAGTGAAATGTGAAAAACAATGGCTGAGCATTGCTATGGGAGTCCATTATTAATGCTTAATGATGTTTTGACCAATCGTTGGGCCCCACAGTGAGGGTCTGTTAATCTACTGAGCGCTCCGGCAGATGACTTCTCTGACCCTGTCCTGAGCTGCCTTTGAATCATACACTCACCAAGCAAAGTGCCTATGTATCTGCTGAAGCAAGTAATCGTTTGAATATGCAATGGAAAGAAAAATGTATCGTTGTCATTTCCCAGTAATTTCTAATCAAAAAAATAATTGATTGAATAATCAATTATGACATTTTTTTTGCAGCCCTAAAGTATTACTCGTTACTGTTTCAAGCTTTGAGCTATATGAGGTGGAGTAAATGTACTGTGTATTGTCCCTGGTAAATTAACAATAAAATGAAGTAAATGGAATTTTAAAAGTATTACATTTTCACATTAAAATAAATTTATAGTCAAAGGAAGTTAATGCATTTTCTAATAGGCAAATGTAATTATATAATCTGTTTTTACTGTTAAATTTTAACTGAATTAATGTAATAATTGATTATATTTTAACACTAAAAAAACGTCTATATTCATTCCAGTGGCACCCCTGACGGTTTTGAGTGTGCAGAATTTAAGGTTTGACCACTAAAGACAAATGCTTAGCCTTCAGTCCATTAACCCTGGAAGCATTAGTGCCACTGAATAAGGTGATCCTAAGATATATATATTTTACTTTTTAGTGACTTCAGTTTCTTGCCACAAAGTATTTTTTAAAAGAAAAAAGTAATTTAATGGCTTTTTGTGGGGTTTCACTTCAGTTCCCAGTTTCATTTGTTTTCAGGTCTCCAGGTGCGGCGAGTAAACAAAACTGAGTGAGTGCACGTATAAGTGCTGGTTAAAAAAACCTCACTCTTCCAGCCTACTTTGACAAATCATGCCGTCAGCTGCTGATATCCTTTCAGAGTGGTACATTATATTATCCAGAAGTCCCCGGGGCAGAACATGAAGTTCCTCAGTCCTTGGTCTTGTAGGAGGAGTGACACGGGACGAGGCCCTGTGTCTCTCTCAGCAGCTCCTTCGTTTTGTCCTCCACCTCTTCCATCCTGTTCAGCTTTCACTGCGGTCTCTACAGCAACAGACTGCTAAACCACACGCTCCTCAGCTCACATTACAGCTGATGAATCGCACACAGACGGATAAATTGGAATATGAATACTGCGTATATTTGGAATTAGAGACTACGCTGTAACCTCCTCCCAGCGAGCAGGAGCTTTTTTTAATGCTCTGTGTCAGCGTTACTGTCAGCTGGGTAGAAAATAGCCAGGATTTAATCCCTGCCGGCTATTGCTCATTGAAAGAGATCTTTGAACCATAAATGGGACCGATTCCAGTGTGATGAGACATTCATCAACATCTAATATTTGGAACTTGGCAAGCGGAAGAAAAAAGATAATGTTTCCATTTGCAGAGAAGTCACTATCAGATTTCCTGGATGAGATCACTGATAACCTGTGAGCCTTCACAGCTGAGCTCTGCAGTGTGGTCTGCAGTCTGTTCCCCCTTTTGTTCGTCTGCTTGACTGTCCCACAGTGGGCACCCCTTAGCTGCTCCCGAGAACAAACAGCCTTCACTTTCTTTCCAGGGTGGCGTTCTCACTCTCAGATGTTTATGTTGTCGTTGTCATCTGCTGTCACTCTTCTTCTGCTGTCGTTCTCCCATGGCTCGGCCTCCAGTCATGGCAGGAGTGCTCCCACAGGAACCCGGTGTGGAGAGACCGTTTCAGTCAAACATAAACATCTGACCGACCCCGCAAGAGTGAAAATACTAGCATGGCGCCCCAGTAAACTGCAGAGCAAGCTGCCTTTTTAAAGCAGGATGACTTTTTTCTCTTCAAATAGAATGACTAATGTGTCTGCACTGTTTCCTGCCTTTCCCCAATCTCAGGCCCTCCTGAGCCAGTATTTCTGAATCCACAAAATGTCTCCTTGTGCCAAAGTGTTATTTTAATCTTTAATCTGGCTTTTGGTCCTGACTCATTGCCATGCTCTCATTTTCGTCCTGCGCAGTAATTGATAACACACTAATCTGGCGTGTTCCATCGCCTTCAGCCACTGATCTGCATCTAGAGTGAGACTCCGGTCGGGCAGCAAGACGCATGTGCTCACGTCTACTCCGGTTCTTCTTGTCAATGTTATGAAAGATCCTGCCTTGTGCATGAGAAACCCCCCTCTCCCAGAAAATCACGGACTCTCTCAAATTTCCCCCCTCCTAGCTCATTCGGTCAGATCAGTGGGTTTGCTAATATCTAGCCGTCCAACCCTGCTGCCTGTGTGTGCGTGCGTGTGTGTGTGTGTGTGTGTGCGTGTGTGTCTGTGCGTGTGTATGGGAGGTGAGTGTATCACTCAGTCTGTCCTCTCCCTCTCTCCAGAGGAGGGCGATCAGGACGACAACAAGGAGAGGCAGGAGGACGAAGTGAAGGAGGAGGAGGAAGATGTCCTGGACAGGGAGAAGTGCCAGGCTGCGCTGGCTTCGCTCCGACACGCCAAATGGTTCCAGGTGAGCACAGCTGGGCTGATGACACAACCACTCTCAGTGCCTGTCTTATCCTGCATATTGTAAAAATAAAACTACATTTGTGTACTTTATTGTGCAACCACAAATGTGTTTTGAAGTAATCACATAAGAAAGACATGATTTTAATGGCAGAGCACTGAAGCTGCTTCTGGATCAGCAAAAGGGCAGGTGTGCAGCTCGGACATTTTAACTTGACACTTGTCACTACTCTGCTGATACGCCCGTGCCAACACTGTCCCTGCAGAAGAGCTGCAGCGATTAGTTGTCAACTGTTTAATTAAGCGCCAAATATTTTGATAATTAATTGGTGCAAGTATTTTGAAGAAAGAAGAAAAACAATTAAAAAATAATCAAAATAAAATCTCTAAAAATAAAATAAAAAATTTTAGCTTTCTTTATGTGTAGTTTGAGTACTTGATGAATTCCCGAGGGTGAAGAACTGGAAGACTGTCAAAAAGCTTGACATTGGCAGTCAGGAGCAGTGGCTATGGACTTGAAGACATGGATTTTAGTTTCTGTCTTTACAAAAGGATGTGCGTCAATTAGTGAGCTTCTTCAATATGAATATTTTCTGGTTTCTTTCCTTCTCTGTGACAGTAAGCTTTAACTTGTGGACAAAACAAGACATTTGAGTACGAGACCTCGGGCTTTTTCACCTTTTGAGGACATTTTATCGACCAAAGAACTAATCAAGTAATCAGGAAAATAATCAACAGATTATTCGACTATGAAAATAATTGTTAGTTGCAGAATCCTCAGAGGAGGCTCTGGGCTTTGATGGAGCCTTCTAACAGAATAACCATTTGCTATAAATGGTCAGTTCCTTGACGCAAATGTCTCTAACTAAAATGAACATATCTGAAAAGTAGAAAAATGTTCATCTCTAATGTGTCTTGCACTTTGTTACGGTCAGGGAAAGATTGTGGTCTTGATAACATATGAGGATGAGCCAGGATGTGTGAATCCTGCTTATTGGTTTAATGGCACCTGACTGTTTATCTCAATGTACCCAACTTCTAATATTTGCTTAACATTAGCAGATGGGAAAATACATTAATTCATTAAAACTTGTGCAACATTTGGATGGTAACAGTGGGATAACGTAGTTTTACATTAGATATAGACATTAAATGTACGAACATCCAAAACCATTTTAACTTGTAACACTGTAATATAGTAATATCTCGAATATTTCAAGAAGGAGGATGAATTTTAGGTGAATATTAAGCATGGAAATAGTCGAAATGTTATTTTTCAGTGCAAGTAGAAGAAGAACAGGACAGAGTGGGATGTAACTCTGAAGGTCATGAAGAGATTCTTCACCAAATCAGGTGTCAGATGAGCCGCAACTCTGACGTCCTGGCTGAACTCGGTTCTTCCACTCATCAAGGTCAGGCGAAGCAGTATGCAGCTTCCCCTCAGGGAAGGAGAGCTGAATGCCAAGTGATATCAGAGTGAAGGGCTGCACTGTGCACTGAAGGTGAAGCAGCTCAAGGAGGATTTTGTTTCATCATATTCACACAGGGATAATATGACCCGCAGACTTCCACTCATCTGTAATGACTGCAGATACAATTAGCGATGCTCGTCTCATCCACCGTGTCTGTGAGGCTTAAATGAAAACACCTGAATGAAATTACCCACGTTATTGTTGTGAATAGTCATTCTGTGCAAATTGAATTGTCAATAATCTCCAGCATAATTAGATGTTGATGTTAATGTCATGATCATCTTCTGTAGATACTATTCTTCTTACACTCTTCAAGCACTTCCTTTTTAGTTTTGGTTGAGCCTCGAGAGCAGTGATGTAAAGCATTTCTGGAACAAAAGTTGGTCAAATCAGTTTTATTTATATGGCAACAAGCAATTCATAACAATCTCATTGCACTTTTCATATAGAGCAGGTGCAGACTATTTATTTACAGAGACCCAACAATCCCCCACCGTGAGCAAGCACGGAAAAGAGAACACACCGTAGAACACTGCGACTTCCACATAGCGATGCCAAATAATAGTTATGGTAATAATATACGAATATGAATAAAAGTAATACTAATAATGATAACAATAATTATAGTAATAGGAACATGAATAGGAATGATAGTAATAATTCCAGCGGGTGTTGAGCAGTAACATGGGGGCAGCAGGTGACGTGCAACCATAAATACAGCACCATGCGCCGAGAGGAGAGGGGTGAGAAAGCACAAACGTACGAGTTAGTAACATGTATTAATGGGATAAGAGTGGGAACAAATGGAGAAGGAGAGGAGGAGAGAGGAGCTCCGTGCATCATGGGAAATCTCCCGGCATTCAACCAATCAAGATGATACCAGAGATTTTAGTAGAGCTTTATTATTCCATGCATATTCATTTCACTAAAGGCAGAGGTGTCACATGAGGTTAACCTCATAATACTGCTGTCATTTTGAGGCAATAATATAAGGGGATATAATATTTTGAGGGGAATAATATAAGTGCAACAGGAGCCTTCATATATGCATTTCATTCTTTACTGTACACCACAAATTGAATTCTTATATAAAAACAAAAGCATGCATGAAGCAAAACATCAAGTGTCTTAAAATAACTACTTTAGTTAAGTCACCATAACAGGAGACTATTCAAAATGTAAAAATGTTTATGAGAGAAATTAACTAAATAAAGATTTGTAGCGAGCAACTTCACTCATATCTTATCGATCAGATTAGATTATTATACACTCACTCTCTCAGGATATCTCTCATTTATTATTTCTTTCCCTGTTTGCCCAGAAAACAACTTAGGTTCTTGAGAAATTTCAGATGATGGAGATGAAACAGTTCAATAAAATAAACAGCAATAACAATTCAAAAACAATTTTCAATTACCGGTTCCTACAAAAATTACACATTTTGACATTTTGTAATAAATCTTATAAAACAACATGGTCAATGACATTATTATACTTGAACTTCACTCTCTCACAATGGTACTGGCAGCATATTGGAAAATGAGGGGTCATGAAAATACCTCTTGAAGCATAGGAGATCCCATTGGTAAGAGCCTGAAGTGTCATGGGCACGTATTCTGCTGCTCATCCGGATTGCTGTCTTGTTGAAATGCTCTTCATGCTGTCACTCAGGTTCCTCTGTCTGTCTCCATAGGCCAGAGTCACAGATCTCAAGTCCTGCGTCATCGTCTTGAGGATTTTCAGAGACATGTGCAACAGACTGCCTGTGTGGCAGCCTCTCAAAGGATGGGTAGGTGACGGCCACAGAGTCAGAGTGGCTTATTGTACAGGGAGATCAAGATCTCACATCTAGTTGAAGATCGAGTTAAGCAAAGTGTAAACTGTGCAAACAGACAGAATGGGAAATTTTATTTATGTTATGCCAGTTTATATCCCAGGCTTAAACAGTTTGTCTGTGTGCAGGATGTGTAGTAAACTCTGTGTCCCAGGACCAGAATCATAACTGTAACTGATGTATTTTACGCTGTCCTCTTGGTGCCCACCCTCTGCAGCCTCTGGAGCTGATCTGTGAAAAGGCCATAGCCACCTGTAACCGGCCGCTGGGTCCAGGTGAGGCTTTGCGTCGCGTCATGGAGTGCATCGCCTCAGGGATTCTCCTGCCAGGTCAGTGATCAGTCCTTCACAGCAGCCTCTGAGCTCTGTTTGTGGTTTGCATTTACACTCTTAAACATTTCTCTCTTCAGATCGTCCAGGGCTAGTTTAATGTTGTTTATACAACATTGAACCCCATAAAAAAAGTGGTAAATTGCCAAGTGAGAGTTGGAGGCAGCACATACAGAATTTATAGAAAGATATAAACAAAGGAGATGATGAGGAGCCAAGATCAATTTGGAGTTTTCTGTAGAACTGGAAAATGTTGTTAGGACAAAACATTGCGGCTATGCCAACTCTTGTGGATCTTCTTCAGTAATGAGCCAGAGCAAAAAAGAGAGGAACATAAAACAGAAGCTCCTGGTACGTGTTTGTCTGAGCCCTCACTGAATCACTTTGTTGCAGAAAACATCTGTACTGAGACTGGAAAAATAATCCAGCAGTTCTGGCACATTGTCAGATGAATCAGGAAGGGGAGGCAGAGCTTCATCCAGGGCGTTCTCAACACCGGGTGAACTTCTGACCTTTGATGGGAAATAATGTTGGACAGTGTGAGTTAGGGTTGGGCGATGTGTACAATGAAACATCAGGATGAGGGAGACTTCACTCTGTAAAAAACTTATTACAAGTCGCAGTTGATATTATACGCAGGGACCAGATAAATCAACAGTGAACACACAGGGTGCAGATGTTGGTGGAAATATACAGAAAAAAGACGAGTTCTCAGTCTTTTGGGCGGCGTTATAAAACATACTGCTGATGGAGAAAATGCACCAAGGGGAGGAGAGACAGAGAGAGGCAGGGCAGGCCAGGTGTTTACCTGAGGTGAGTGTGTCAGAGTGTCGGGAGAAGAGAATTCCGAGGCAGGTGCAAAGCATAGGCTACTTAAAAACAATAAGAAGAATATTTGTGGTCATTAAAACCTGCTTTCACAGGGTGGTATAATGTGAACATATGAGATTTTTTTTTTTTGCTGGGGGGACGGGGGTTTTACAATGACGATGCTTGCTCAACGTCGTGACGTCTGTCAGCCATCGCCGATGGATGATTGCATCGTCTATCAGCCCAGCCTTAGTGTGAGTACTTGAAGAACTCCTGAGGAGACAGAACTGGAGGACTCTCTGGTGGGCAGCTCTCTGTTGGAAGTCACTTAGATTGTCAAAAAGTGTCGGGAAGGTGGCAGTGGACTGGCAGGCATGGGTTTTAGTTCTCGTCTTTACAAAAGGGAGTGTGTGCTTCAATTATCAGGGTGTTATAGTGCTCAGACTCCATCTGAAAGCTTATTTTCAGGTGCTGGAAAGGATCTTCTGGCTGACTGATGAAAGACAGAATCAGGAGAAGCATTGTGTGCTCTGTCCTGGTTGTGAAACAATGGACCAGATATTTACCCTCTGTGTGTGTCTTGTTCAGAGCATTGTGGGAATGCAAGGCACTACGACTGCTGCTACACGCCGTCCAGACCCTTTATAACCAGACAGCCGAGTTTGGTCTCAGTTTGAATCAAACATTTGGATCTGGTGGATCTAATTGGACGTGGAAACTATGTATTTTACAGTATTCTATACTAACAAATTGAAAGTTTTTTATGGTGGCAGCCGGATATTGAATCGCATGGAAAATCAGACCCAGCATAGCTTTTATATTGAGGCACACAAACAGGGTTCTTAGGATGGCAGCAGATGGTATGTCCTCTGTTTGATGCTTCTAACAGTTTTAATCTCGGAAATGATAAAATATTTTCTGCGAGAAATTAATATATGTCAGCCGTCAGTGGCTGAGAGTTGACCTTAATGAATGAATCCAGTAATTAGACTCTCTCCTCAGAGAGCAGCAAAATGAAATTATAAAGTTTGACAGTGGAATTAAAATCGGGAAGGACACCCGAGGAACAATGTGGAGCCTTCTGTTTAAAAAGAAATTTAAAAAAATGTGTCACTGGATGTGAATGAGTGGAAATGTAGGCTAAGTGTTTAAAATCAATGATCAGAGCGTCTATAATAAAATGCACGTTTACTACAATGGCACTTTTCCGAAGGGATTCCAGTGGAGTGGCAGCAGCTGTCTGTCACTGCTGAAGTCTTAAAGAAAACTGACTCTTGGGAGGATGAATGCTGATGACCTTGGAGATCCCCTGACTTTTCCTTTAGCGCCATGAGCTGAACACTTATGGTTATGGAGTGAAAAATCACGACAACTATTGGAAGGATCTCAGTTTGGTTCCCCTCAGGATGAACAGTAAAAACTTTGAGGACCCTCTGACTTTGGTTTAGGACCAAATATCTGCAACACTAATAACATCACCATCAGCCTCAGCTGTACTTGTTTGATGCTGATTAGCAAATGTTAACCTGCTAAACATCAGCATGTTAGCATTGTCAGTTAGCTATTGTTTGACAATACAGAAGCTCTAACTTTTTAAAAAGTTTTTCTCTAACTTGAGGGCAACATCAGGCGACTCTGCTCTGCCCTGTTCCACTTTCTCTCTGCGCTGCTTACTCTGATAACAAGTTAAAAGCATACGTAATGTTTAAAAAGGAATCAGCCCCAGAGGTTTAAAGCACTAACGCAGCGTTTCTCCTGCTGGAACACTTTTGCAGCTAATTCGACAATTCAGTTGTCGGATTTTAAATGATCAACATGTCGTTAGGGTGACTACACGTGTTGTCATGTGCAGTGGGTCAATAGAGTATGCAGGCACACAACGCATACAGCAGCAGAACAACATGTAGTGTTTTTACAAGAGTAGGTAACACAGAGAACTTTAGTTTACAAGCTGTTAGCAAGTCAGATAGATAAGTCTCAGCCAAAAGTTAAGTCACCCTGCATTCGCTATTCGATCAAGTTTCCATCAGCCCTCTTATAAAAACCAAAATACAACCAGACAGACTGAAAAATATCTGCAGCGCATCTTCTACTGTCTTGTCATTGACTCAAACAAACCCATGTTGCGTGCCGTGCATGCGTGCCTGCTTCTGGGAGACTGACGCTAACTTTGGTTGATGCTGGACAGGTATTACTTGCTTTACACTTGCTTTACCATGAGTCTGTCAAAGCGCAATAACTGAACCTGGTTATCATGGTAATGACAATATGTACGGTTATAATAACTGTCGGAAAGTTTACCATGGTTTATCATTACAACGGTAACCGTTTCATCCCTACAGGGATAGCAGACTGTGGAGTCAACAATGCAGTCCTACACCCTACAGTGCATTAATGATTTCCAAATTGGGGTGCAGATTCCCTCAGGGCTCCTTGACAGAGTCTCAGTGGATTTACATCAACATGAAAGATGATTTAATTTAACTTTTACTTGTTTTTCTTTCAGTAAAGGTTGGTGATGGGGTGTTTTAGAAAGATTTACAGCACATTCCCAGGTGTTTGTTTTCTAAGTCATGTAAACATCCTCTGAGGGTTTCTTTTTACCCTACAGTGGTCGACATGAAAAATGTATCCTCTCCCACGCTAATGAATAGAAAGATGTACTAAGATTAATTTTTTGCAGCCATCCTTCTCCTCTCTTTTTCTAATCCTTTTTCTGAGAAACCTTGGGTTCCCACCTTTGATCAGTACAGAGGAGAGAGTTAGCTTTTGTTATCATGTGATTGGATTTTTAAAAATGTGTCTCACGGTTTCTCTCAGCACTGAAATGGCAGATTGTTCCCTGAAGGCCTTGAATCATTGATGAGTTGCTGCTACATTCACTGTGTACACTGTAGGAGTCAGTGAATTATTTTCGTGTGTGTTTCCTGTCTGGTGAAATTAAGCTGGTATGTTGCTGTTTGGAGGCCTCTCCTGTCTGACTCAGAACACTGACGTGGCCTTTCTTTACAGGAGGTCCAGGAGTTCATGACCCCTGTGAGAGGGAACCCTCAGACGTCCTGTCTGACCTCAGCACTCAGCAGGCTGACGCCATCACAGACAGCGCACAGGTAAGTCACTCTACACACCAGCTCACTTTACACCACAAGTGTTTCTCACATTACACAGAGCTTCTACAGTTTTCTTATGATTAGATTTATTTTCAGTTAATCTGCTGATTATTTTCTTCAATTAATTGATTTGGGCTTGCACACATAAAAGAATCTTGCATCCCAACGAGACATCTTTAAATGTTGTGTTTTGTTTAGTCAGGAACCCAAAGAGATTTAAGACAAGAATATTTTCTCATCAATTTGAGAAGCTGCAATTATCAAATGTTTTGGTATTTTTGCTTGAAAAACAATCGGTGATCTAAATAGCTATTGATTGAGGCTTGTTTAAGATATTTGAGGTTTTCTTCAGGTGACCCTGTGAGGTCCAAAGCGGTTGTTTTAACCAAAACGCCCGTCTAAACAAAGCCTTTTAATATTCTGTGCCTCAGAGTGCCTGAAGAACATTTTGTTTCCTGGTACCAAAAAAAGTATTCTATAACCAGTCCTTTTTATTGGTTTACACTTTCTATATTGTTGGATAGATCAGCCATAAATATCAATTTGTAATATATTCCTCTATAAAGGTAACCACAGGCTCAATTTAGCAAAAACAGCTCCAAAGTTTGAGGTCAATCTGGTATTGATGAAGGAATTCAACCCACGATATTTCTGTTTTATTATTTTCATCTGTTTCAGAGAGATGGTCGGTTCTGGTAGTTTGACAGGATACTTTAGATTTTCAAGTTCTTGTCTCCCACTGAAGCAATTGAAGGCTTAATGCCTTGCTCAAGGGCACTTTGACAGTATCTGTTAAGGAAGATAGGGGCATTTCCCACCTACATTATCCTGTCTGCTCCAGAGGCGTGAACATTAAAAGCTTCCATTAACAGACTCTTGTCTCTCACCTCTAGGCCACAGCTGCCCAGGTTTTATCTCGTCCCAAAGGTGGTGAAGTCAGTCATACACGAATAAAAAAGTCTCCTTAAATTTCATCAAGTCTGGGATGAAAAAACATTAAAAGCCGGAGCTATGCGTTCTTTAACAAACAACAGAGAGTTTTGTGAAGATTCAAATTCACTTTGTGCAGAAAATTCTTTAACATTTAAAGCCAAGTTGGGAATTTTAAAGTATTTTCAGAGATCATTACAGTCCAAACTCTGAAGTGTAGTTTAGGAGCAAAGTTTCTCCCTGGAGCTGATTTGATGCTGTAAAACCTCAGATGTGTTCTGATTTTAGACTTTGTACATAACTTACATCCGATAGTAAGTCTTTTGAACTGCTGCTTTATGGATGTTGTCTTAACATCTTCCCCTCAGAGCGTTATAAAACTTCCCTTCCTGTTTTCCTGCTATAAAACCAGCCGCAGACACTTACTTTACTGAGCGTAATCATTAGCTGGGCAGAGAAAGAAAAAGTCAGCCTGAGCCGTGCGACCCGTGAGACTCTGAAACATCCCACCGCGATGTATTTCCACACCACCCACTGCACCAAAGTAAGCATTTCCAGGAAAGTAGACGAATAGCGCTCCGCCCTATTACTCTGATTGAAGGAGGGTTATTTAAAGCGAGTCCTGTGCCGCCCCGATGAAACCCCGAGATCACGTCAGCACTATAAATAGCAGAGCGGCCGCAGAAGCCCGGACTCTGACCTCAGATAAGCAGCCTCTAAGTGCTGTGCGGGCTGGACGAACTGGCAGCCTAATTAGCCACCTAATGAGCGTGGGAACACTCTTCCCCATTTACACCCACACCAACACTACTACTACCGCCGCCGTTGCTGCACAGCACATGGAACATCAAAGTCTGCCCCCGGGCGGAAATTGTGGGCTCAGCGCTGAGAAATATCAAGACATCCTCAAATTCATCTCTTCCTCCCTCCCTCGCTCTCTGCTTCTGCCTTTCTGCCAGTCTGGGAATATTCTTTATTTTTCTCTCCCTCCTTTGTTTGTGCCCACTGAGTGTTTGTTCCTCCCCTCTATAATGCATAAGGTTTCTCCCAACAGAATTAGTTGGTTTACACAAACGTGGAGCCGCTCACATAAGTTTCCCCTGATAATTAAAGCGTATTGATCAGAGAATAAATGGTATCGTTGCTACGTGTTCTCCACTGACTGCAGAATTCTGTTGCTTTACCAATACAGTGATGTGCCCTTATTCTGTCTGGTGTGTGTGTGTGTGTGTTTTTCAGTATGCATTACGCCTCCTAGCCTTTGGACAGCTTTACAAGGTCTTGAATATGGATCCTCTCCCCGCCAGCAAGCCCTCACCAAGATTGTTAGAAGGTGTGTGCTCAGTTGTGTGTGTGTGTTTTTTTTCATGTGAATGTGTGAGTTTGACTTCATGCTGTTGTGTGTGTGTGTGTGTGTGTGTGTCCATCATTTCTGTTTTCATCTGTGTGTATACATGTGTGTCTGTCATGTGTTTGGTTTCCTATTTTTATCTCCTATCAGTGTTCTTTTCTTCTTTTAGCGCCGCTGTCTAAAGCAGCTTTCATACTCTCCTGTTTAGGTACATTCCAAATAAAGATAATGATGATAATATGTTTAGATGACCTGTGTGTGACTTCTTTCTCAGTCTGTGTGGGATGTGAGATGTTTCAGGTGATCAGTCTGTCTGTTTCCGCTCTGCAGGCGGCTGTCAGAAGAGACTTCGGGAGGACGTCGGGTCAGATGACAGAGACTTCATCAAAAGGATGAAAGGTGACTTTTACCATCGGCTCGCTTGTTTCAAAGAATCACATTTTGCTCAGACGATCTAAATCCTCTTCCTCCCACTTCTAACACCCTAGAAACACTACAGTTGACTAGGTGTTGGAATACTAAGAACTAAAGGCGGGCTGATATACCTGGCTGATAGCTGCCTTTTTATGTCTAACTACATGAGGGGTGGGACAAGACACTTAAGACACGAGACGAAATTCAAGATTGGTTTCACGAGATCGAGACGAGATTTTAACTCTATTTTTAAGAAATGTTTGAAGCTGAATTTTATGAAAATTTTGTCCAGAGAAAAGTTATATTACCAGACTAACATCATCATTTAATGAGAAGTGTAACTGCCCTTTACTCTGCTGTGCATTACGTTTTTGATCCGCTGGTAGTAACGCGATCCCCTTCAGACCGTTTGACCGACACAGTGTGGGACCACATGTTGCACATGAAAGTAAAAGTAAATGAATCACAGCACAGTGCAGCTCACAGTCCCAAACAGAGCAGACTGCGCTTCAGTTTTTAGATGTTTATGTTGCAAAACTCTGCCAGCTATGTTACTACTTGTCACAGCTGTCTGGAATCACAGCTTAAGCGGTCCAGTAGATTACAATCAGGGCGTAGGCCGGTGTGGCATCAGCTGGGCGGAGTTGGTTAGCTCTGTGAGTCTAATCAGTGAGACATTTGTAGTTTATTTCACGTGTGGCTTGACAGCATTTGAAAAATTACATTTTTGTAGCGCGAGATCTCGTCACACTCCTAATCCACATTAAAAACTGCTGTTTTTGGTGAAATTAATTTTTTTGTTTTGAGTTCTCAAAGCTAAGTGACACTGTGTGACGGTGGCTCTCCCTGTTGAATACCTCAACTCACCACCAATTTTTTCATCCTACTGTAAATGATTGTGAAGAACAGCAGTGTGACTTAGTTCACCTTAAAAACTCATCAGCGCACACTCGCACATTGATGGGCAAATGCAGTGTGTTGTCAGAGGATGATGTGTTGTATTGCAGCAAAATGTTCCAACAATTCTTCAGTTTACCAGCAGTGTGTGCT
>JAPMOB010203571.1:0-29478 GCA_029875015.1 Lepomis gibbosus
CAGCAATTGTCATCCTTGCTAACTTACCACAAACAAATGTTTTGATCTCAATGCATTTTTTTAAAATGTGCTGAGATCAGCCATGCTTAGTGGTTTGGTTGAGAAAAGCAATATCTGCTTTTAAACACTACACTATTTAATGTCTATTTAATAATACTACATCATGGAGGGTGGTATTAAAACAACTTAAACTGTTTTATTATTTTTAGAGCATTTATTGAATTAAATTAATTTATAGGTAAAATGAATGACAATGCCACAAAGAATAAAGCAAAGTGTGAGACTAGGAAATAGAGAGTGAGATAGATCCCATGACATTGTCATTACAATATATGCAAGGGGGTCGTAGACAAAACAAATTATTTCTAAAAGCTTACAGGAGCACCATTCGTTTACCATTTTTGATAAAAGTAACATTTTGGTTGGTCATTTCAAGGTGAGATTAACACTTACATTTCTGCTTCTGCTATGAAACTGCATGTATGTGGTGGAAATATTTTACTGGCAAAGGCTAGATACTCTCAGTATGTACACATCAAACACACACGATGAAACAGAGCATTTACTTACTTTCCAATGTTCTCTGGAAGAACTTGCAATGAAATATCATTGATGGAAAGGCATGTCAGATTCCGTAGCTCTGGGAAACTTTCAGGTAACCTGGGGAAAGAAAAGAGAGGCCACAGTGTGAGATGCCAAGTGAATAGGAACGGGCACAGAATAAATTAATTCAAATGTTTTATGCCATAGCGTTTTACAGCGAGGAACAAGGATTCCAACTGAACACTGCATGTTGCTTTGTTTCTACTGAGACTGTACTGTAAGTAATGTTAAGCAAGATTTGACCTCTGACATATATAGCAATTGTAAGTCGCTTTGGATAACAGCGTCAGATAAATCTAAATGAAAATGTAAATATAATATAGCAGGATAATCAGGCGGGAATATTACGCTGCCAGTTCTGGTTACACTTTGATCCTTAGCAGCAACAACAAAATAATCCTTTTTGCATCCTTTTAGCTGCGATGGTTATCTCCATATTTAGTGGCAGCCATAAATACTTTGTTACTTTGTTTTTAAGCATCCTACATAAACGTGGGCATTTGAGACAACAAAAAAGGCAAATTCTGCCCAATATTTTTCTTTAAAAACATTTTTCTGAATGAATATAAGCCAACGATCATAACACTAATTAGATTTTGTTTACTTGTCAAGCAAAGTATCAACAAGTCTTGATAACCTGCATCACTTGCAAGATTGCTGCTGGTAATTGGACCAGGGCACACTGGAGCTCTGTGTAAACTGAAACTTGCTAATATAAATTTAAATGAAACTTTAACCTTAAATTTAAACTGGAACCTACCATCAATAGGAAAATGGCAGGTCCTTTAATAAAACAGCTAATGCAGACTAAATCATAGTTTTCATTATCTGATGCCATCCAGGTTGTTTCCATGTAAATTTCACATGTGAAAACGTGAAAAATAATTATATAATATATTAATATAATTGAAAAACACAGATTGGATTTAGTCCAACACAACTGGATATTTGTACTTTTCTCACAAACAGACCCCAGTCAGTTCAGATTGGTGGACACACCTCCTCCACTCTTGTGCTCAACACTGAAACCCCGCAGGACTGTGTGCTCAGCCCCCTCCTGTTCACACTGTGCACCCAAGACCGCATCCCCCTACATGGAAAAACTCTTCATATCGGGAGGTAATAATCTTTTAGAGTGGTGCTCAGAGAACAACCTACTGCTCACTGTCAACAAAACCAAGGAGCTGATCACTGATTTCAGGAAGAAGGAGATAAAGACATACACTCCTGTCTACATCAGTGGTGCTGAGGTGGAGCAGGTCAACAGTTTCGGGTTCCTGGGACTCAGCATCACAGAGAAGCTGACATGGTCATTGAACATCTCCACGCTGGTGAAGAAAGCTCAGTAACGACTGCATTTCTTGAGGAAGGAATTCCCACGCCACGTTCTTGCCAGCTTTTACAGAGGAGCAATAGAAAGCCTCCTGACTGGAAACATCACCAACCCACATGGGATGTGCCCGGTCCAGGACCGGAGGGCTCTGCATTGGGTGATCTCAGAAGATCATTGGCCATCTCCCGAGCATCAGTGATATTGGTGTAAGTGAGGCGCCTACGCAGAGCCCAAAGGGTACTAAAGGACAGCACCCACCCAGCCACAGCGTGTTCACCCTGCTGCCTTCTGGGAAGAGATATAGAAGTTTGTGCTGCCACACCAGACTGCAGAGCAGCTTTTCAACCCAAGCTATCAGACTCTTAAACTGTAATTCATCCTCAGCACTGCTCCATTGATTATAGTTTATTTCTGTTTACCATTTTTTATAATTAATTCTGTTTTAATGTATATGGTCTGCTATGTAGCAGAAGGGAGTTACAAAACACAATTTACCTACCTACTGACCTAATACTTATGTGTGACAACCAAATTACATCACATTCCTGCTAATGCACAGTCGTGACTAGACCATAACTATTAAACTGTTAAAATAGGACTGATGAATTAGTGGGAAATTAGGTTACTATTGTGGAAAAAAAGAGTGTGTGTGTGTGTGTGTGTGTGTATTTGCACGCACTTAAAAGTATTGAACACCCATTGAACAAGTACTGAACCTTTGTAATACTATTCACTGTTGCTCCTACACTATATACTGCTAAGCAATGTATTTTGTCCCTGCTGAGGTGCAAATTAGACTTAGTCTCCCCCACACAATAAAAAGCATACCATGCACAATCCACAACCTGTCAAAGAGAGTGTATGAATGTTCAAAATAGCGGGAGCCAACAGCAGGTTATCTTAAACAAACACATATTGCAGACAATGCAAATATAAATTCCTCTTCACAAGAAAGATGTTTTTTTATGATTAATTCTCTAAAGACGAAATAAGAGTATTCAGGTGGAGTAAAGCTCACAGGTCTCCATGGGTAAAGGAGATTTATTTTATTTATATATTTGAGGAGATGGATATGTTGTATATCTACGGTAACAAGTAAAGTTGTGATGTTAAGTATCTTAAACATAAGCTCTCACTGAAATTTGAAGAAAAATGGTTTGAAAATATTTTATTAAAGACAATTTTAAGGACATATTTGCATATCAAACAGAACTTCAGTCCTGAATTATAGGTTATATCTCATTTATCTAGAAGCCAGGGATCTGAGATTATTATTCTTTTTCTTTCTTCTGTATTGTTTGATACTGTATATGATGTATTCAGGACCTGACTATATTTATTGTGGTGTCTCAATTATACGCATGACACAATAATAAAAAAATCATTCATTCATTCACTCATGCTTGTTTTAATCTAGAAAAATAAGCCTGCTTTTATTTAGGGGGGAGGGATCATTATCAAAATGCATTGATGTGAAATGTATGGTTTTAGCATTACAAACCTTGACAGCTGAAGATACCAATATGAAAGCATTAAATATAACTGAAATAAAACAACATAATCTTTATGACCTACCTTGTTAATGGATTTCCACTGAAATCTGCCACTTGGAGGGCTTTGCAGTATGAAATGCTCTCTGGAATTTCTATAATATCTGAATAAGAGAAAAGACGCATGTTACAACACTTATTTATCACTCTGGTCAGATCTTAAAACATGCTCTAACCTAAAATACGAAACAATTAGAGCTGCAATGATTAATTGACTAGGTGATTTAACTATTAAATGAAATCACTATTTTGATAATCAAATCGTTTTCAGTCAAATTCTTATTCCAGCTTCTTAAATGTGGATATTTTCTGGTGGGTTTTTACTCCTCTATGGCAGTAAACTGACATTTTTCCCCATTTTCTAACAATTTATAGGCCGAACAACTAATCAGTTAATCAGGAAAATAGTCAACAGATGAATCAACAATGAAAATAATCGTTAGTTGCAGCCCTAGATATGAACAGCAGTAGTTACATAATGCATGTCAATATTAAAGAGCTGCTTTAAGTGCAAGTGTTAAATAACCATAAGCACAACAATAATCGTGCAGATCTTGATGCAAAGATGGCATTTTGTGGTAATCATATGAAGAATATTATTTGATAGTTCTCTTAAACACAATGCATAAAAAGGTTTATTTCAATACAACAGCTGTGTGTGTGTGTTAAATATCTGTTTGTACATTTAACTTAGATGGACTTCTGAATTTTCAATCTAACGACACAACAGCCTGCTCTGTTGCAGAAGAAACCTCACCAGTGTATCTAAAGGAATATGTTCAGGTCTATACAAACACAAGCAATACAAACTTGGGAGTTCCAGGGTAATGAAAACCATGCTTTATTTTCATGCATGTTTGTTGCACCAGCTTCAATAATGCGGAGTATATCTTTCTGTGATTCATTCACTGAACTTACTGCTGCCGTACTCAATAGTAACAATGTATTCTCAGATATATGAAGAAATGTACAGAAACACAGATATAAAATGTAATATATAACAAATGGGTATGTGTTATTTAAAGTCTAGTTTACTTGTGTGCGGCTTTGTGTATCAGTGTTTTGCCATCTTACCATTTCGAGAGACATCCAGTTCTACCAGCTGCATGAAGTTGGCTATTTCCGGTGGAAGTCTCTGGATCTCATTGTCACTCAGACCAAGTTTCCTTAGTTTCACAAGCTGGAAAAATGGCTGAAAGTTGAAAAGAAAGGCATGTTCAGTAAAAAGCTTTAGAAGGAGGTTCAGATTTTAGCAATGTCCTTTGACAACACTGCCGCATCCTGGACTGATTACAGAGTTAGAATTTTGTTACGCCAATCTATGAAAATAAACCTGAACAATGCCTGACATCTACTGTTAACCTGATGCACCACGTCAGGTCTGAACATTTTGATCAGCTAGTCATAATTTCCCTTGGATCACTTCTTTGCATGCAGCTGGTTCATATAAAATTCTAAAATGCTACAATAACTACACAATATATTTCTTTATCTGAATGGGATTTTATGACTGGTGACACAAATTACAAACTATTTAGGATCATAATCTCATCTTTAACAATGGTTGATTTTGTACTGCAGCATTTCACATTTTAATTCAATTTATATAGCGCCAAATCATAACATTTATTATCTTAGGGCAATTTTCATATAGAGGTATAGACTGTACTCTTTACATTATTATTTGCAGAGACCCAACAATTCCCACCATGAGCAAGGACTTGGTGATCCCTTTTAACAGGCAGAAACCTTGAGAAGAACCAGGCTCTGGGTGGGCAGCTATCTGCCTTGACCGGCTGGGTTGGCAGTATGCAGTCACACGAGTGTTTTTAATTATTCCGGCTGATTAGACCTCTGCTCACACTGAAGTTGGTTGAGGTTACTCGGGGAATTACACAAGGTCACAACAACGTAAAAAAAAAAGAAAGATAAAGGTGTAAGTTGTCTCCTGCTCTAACAGGAGCAACAGAGCGAACTGGAGGCTGAGGGAAATGTCCGTCAAGTCCAGTCTGGTAACGCCCACATGGTCGGAGAGATAGAGAAGAGAAACAGTACTCCACTGTGTGTACTGAATATAATGTTATGGCATTATCTCAGCTGTGTCAAGATAGCCGCACGGCTGCTCTTAACAGATGAGTTACTGTATAGGCCTTTTTTTTACAGAGGACATTTACACATGTCGCAGTAGGAAAAGCATGGGTGTAAATAATAAAATGAATGGTGGCTGAATTCCATTTAGCTGCTTCAATGTCAGGGTCCTCTCGTATTGTGCATGCTGGCTCATTGTCACACTGTCATTGCTTACTGGGACACTTCAAAACAATTCAAATACCTACTATGACATCTCAGTATATCTGCTTATGGCATCACCTTAACCTATAAAGCATTAGGATAGCTAGCAGTCCACAGCACTGACGAGACATTGATATAATTGCTGTAGATGATTAGAGGATTTGACTGGAACCGCAAGCAAGAAAAATACTGGAGGTTGAAGACTTTTAGCAAGAGAGCACACGTACAACGATGAAGGCCAGTCTGCGGTCTCAACGTGGCATCTCAGCTACCTGCTAGTCAATAAAGGTTTTTCTTTATTTCATCTTATTCCTTTATCCCTGAAAGATAAGAGGGTTGCTTGGACATTTGTGTTTTTGTTACATTTGCTCTATAACTCTTGTCACACATATGTTCCAGTCTGAACGTGATACTGTGCCCGATGAGACTGGATGCCAGGCTTTGGGCAGTCAACTCATAAAATTGTTTGGAGAAGTCTCTAGTCACAATTCACAACTTAGTCTCTCCTTTCAGTTTCTGAGAATGAAAGATCCGGTCGGCACACTTATTTAAAAAGCTGAAAGCAATTATTGCAAGCACACACTTGACGCCCATAACAAGGCTGGGCAGAATTTGCCCGTGTGGGTTAAAAGCAGGTATGTTCGCTAACAATACTGCATAAGGTTCCCTAATTTATGTTTTGGCCTAAACAGAAAAACCACACTCATGGATTTCCCCACTGGCCTTTTCCCTGCTATTGCTAGTTAAAAGGCAGGCCAACTGGTCATGAGAGCCCATCCTTAGCTGCTAAAACCATACATTTATAATTCATTCAATCACCTCAACTAACTATTAGCATCTGTACTGTTTCGATCTGTACGTCTAGTATGTTGTATTCCTAAATATGGCTAAATAAAAGACTTTGTTCTATTATTATGAATGAGCCTGTTGTACTTACAAATGGATCCTATCGCGAGTTTCTACTTTTCTATCCTCTATCATTTTGATTTACTATTTATTCTGTACAAATGTGTCACCACTGTAACCAACATGAATTCAAGCTGTAAGCGCTTTTTACAACAACCTGTTTCATACTGAAAATGTTTTTGCTGGTGTATGTCTTTCAAAACTAGTAGGGGAACACTTCATTCAAAGGTCAAACTTTTTAGGCTGTAGCGATAAAACGTGTCTTTCTTTTTAAGAGGAAACTGAACAGGTGTTCCTCTTTATATTAGCTCACTGTCCTGTAGCTGAATGCTCAAGTAAATGTAATATGTTCTGTCTAGAGGTTGCTGGATCTCAACAAGGCTATGTTGAATTTTAAAAGATTTACTGATGTGAAAATATGTTAAGTTGTACAGTTCATTCAGTATGGATGGTGCACAGGCAACCCATGCAGCTTATTATTGTAAAATTAGCCTCACTTTTTCAGTACCTGCCTTGATGATTTCAGCCCAATTCATAGTGACTTCCAAGGTGTATAGGCTATGTTTTCTTGTTTCTGGTGTTTTATGTGGGTAAGGAAGAAAAAAGCATTAAAGCCATATAGGTAGCTTTTATCATAGGTAGCACATTTTTTAAAATAAGAACTCATGATCATGCTGCTCATTATGCCTTGGCCACATCCAGATCACTTTTTAATAATGTGTGCACAATAAATAACGCCCAAGAGTCCAAAAGTCAAACTCCACCCAATTACAAAATGTTATGTAATGTCAAGGTCTTAAGACAGTTCAAACAGTCACTAATCCATCGTTATATCAAGAAAACAAACTTGTACTCACAAGTAACGACAGCTGACTGAGCCTTTGCATCCTAACTACCTTAATTTCACTTTCACATTTCACTTACTTACAAAAGGCATACTGTGGGTGCAGTCTCGGTCTGCTAAGCCTGTTCAGAGCACAGAGATTTGTCTCTTGATGATATCATCAAGGGAGTCTTGGCTAGTACGGACTTGCTCATTTCCAGAAAACTAACCTGAACTGTGACTGATCATGAAAATGATGCAAACTCAGTTTTATGGCTCATTCTATAAATGTGTTTACTACACTCAAACGTCCTACTTTAATTATGCCACTCCTTTATGACACAGTGATCACAGCTGGAAGCAAACACAAGTACTCTGATACCTTTGCTGCCACAGACTGCAAGCTTTATGCCCACTTTTGCTGCCCCCCCACCCCCCCATCCCCTTCATAAAAATAAAGACTATCAGAGGATTAACAAAGAACAATCCATAACTGATTCTGTATTACCACTGTAGTTGCATGTCAAGCTTTTGTGAGTCTTGCATTAGGATACCGACAGCAAACCTGTTCTTCCTGTTAGTGTCAATCATCAGCGCAGCCCAAACAACTACCCACTTGTGGCACACAAAAAAACAAAACAGGCTGAGTGAAGAATACATTAACCACACTGTCAACTCCTCAGTCAATGTTTGAATCTTCAGTTTCACCTTTCACCAGGCCTGTTTGTGGAGGCCTGTTTGTGGGAGGCGAATGCGTTCCCAGCAAGTTATCAACAAAAGCCCTTAAGGCCTTTATACTGTACAAAAAAATCTTATATAGCCTACCCAAAAAGTTAAAGTCAGTAGACAAGTATAATGTAGTTGTTGTTTATCTGGACTAGGCTCATGTGCTTTTTTGTTTGTGAACAATAAAAACGTTTAAGAAAAACACGCAATCAACAAAACCTCAAGTCAGTTACATTGCAAGGCCACAACCCTTCAGCCACGAAGACCAAAGTCAAAGACATCAGTGTCAATGCTTAGTGGAGTCTAAGGTTTCATGTACATTTCGTGGTCATATGTAGTATTATATGTCACAGCACAGGCTGGAGTTAAAACTGTCCAAACCACAACCACATGCCACTCAACAACTGCACTACCTTTATGACAGTTGTTTCTTCTTGATCACATGACAGTAAAGTCAGTTCAAACACCAGCTTCCTGCTCTCTGGGATTCGTAGCACCACTTTCTTTACCACTTCACACGTCATATACCCTGCAGCTTCCTGTCTCAAAGAGGGCATTGCCTCTTTCCTCCGTCGCTGTGTGTAATCTTTGAAAGGCCTATGTGACAGCAGATCCCCCAAAAAGGTACTCATGACCGAACTATGGCTGCAACTAACAATTATTTTCATCATCGATTCACCTGCAGATTATTTTCTTATTTGCTTGTTTGGTCTTTAAAATGTCTGTTGAAAAAAAGGGCACTCTCAATTTCCTCAGTCCCCAAGTTCACATATTTAATAAAACCCAGACATATTCAGAAGTTTATCACTGAAGATTAAGAAATTATTCACATTTAAGTAGCTGGTACCAATTATCTTGTCAGAGGTGCCACATTGCCTGTCGATTGACTAACTGATTAAGTGACCAGCTGTTTCAACTATTTCAACTGTATATCTGGTTATTTTGTTGCTTGGCAGGTTGGAAAATAGACAACAACTGGCAACTATTATCAATTAAACTGCTCAATTAATTGTTTAATCTAAAAAAATGTCTGAAAATAGGGAAAGAATTCTGTTTAAATGTCCCACAGCCTAACAAGATGTTTTCATATTAACAGTTTTATTGGGCCCTAAATATATTCAGTAAACCATCATATTTGCTTACACATCAAAGGAAAGCAGCACATCCTCACGCTGAAGAAGCAGAGAATGTTGCTTGAGAAATGACTGAAACAATGATAGCTGGTGATCCATTTTCTATTGTTGACCGATCGACTTACTGACAAAATGTTGCCGTTCTAAATAATTCTATTATGCAGAAGCACATTTCAGACGGTCTTTCAGAAACACCTCTGTGTTACAGTTTCACCAGAGCTGAAGACAGTGGATTTTGAAGTGGATGAACAGGCAAGAGCATTTCGTCAGCCAGCGAGTCTTGCATTCCTCTTCTTCTTATCCAGTTAAGTTTCTGAGTGTGACTGCTGTTTAGTAAGCTAACAACCACTATTTACAAACCACACTGATGGTATGTATTCGTGAGGGCCAGTCGCTGAAGGGAAACTTTGAATAAACAAAGAGACACAAGTTACTGTTTGCTAACTCTGTCCACAGCCTCAGCACAAATAATACATAAAACAATTAAACAAACGAAAGACCTGTGCTTCGCCAATAAACATACTCAGCCTGTGCTTCACGTCTCCATGATTTGGTCAGCAGATTTTCCTTTGTAAAACTATCGAAACTCAAGTTGAACTTGCCTCATCTTGTTATTGTACAAACACACCTTTGCGGTTACATCTTGCCGTATCAACTGCCTTGTGCATGTTTTTATCTGCCCGCTGGATGAAATGACTGACTTGAGATGCGTTGCTGTGAAGGGGCTTTGTTGCATCACTGTCAATGCAATAATAAAGTAAGTGGTCGGAGTTTATTCTGCGTTAGTCGCCTCGGAGGCAAATGTGATGAGGCCACACAGAGAGCACAGAGCTAGACTGATACAAGGGTTTTCCAGATGGATGTTTCTTGGGTTCACTCAGCAAGCATTGATGACATTATTTACATGCCAAAGACCACAGTAAACAAAGTCTCTTCTGGCATGTAAATAATCCACCTCTCTAACCTCTAGACATGTTTAAAATATTTCTAAAGTGAGTGTAGAGACTACTGTCAGCGTTTGTGATGTCACAATGACAGCACACCTGCTAAGTCACATCCTGATGGAAAGATGGTTTGCTCTGAGAGTACCTCCTTTGTAGCGCAGACAAATGCACGAAGGAGGCAACAGCAAAACACATAATGCCGTCTTTGTTTTCAGTCAGAATAACTGTTCCTGTGCTTTTCTTCGATAGACAAAGTAAGCAGTGTGACACAGCCATGGGAGGTTTCTCACATTATATCTGTTTCATCAAATTTCTTTGGACATGCCAAGCCCAAAAAATATTCTTTCAGCCATATTTTCTTTCCTCTATGGACAACATCACTGTATTTTCCATTTAGGTTCAAACCAAATCATCAATGCTACTTAAACAGCTTAAAAGGTTGAAGCGCTAACCGCTAGTTTTATTTATAGTTGAGGTTGAGGGATGACTTCTAAAAACTACACACTTGTGAACGAAAGAAAGCAATATCGCAAAGGCACAAAATAGTCCTTCAATCTAATTATTATTTTTACATCTGACCCACTATGATTTCAGTTATATGAGGTCAGGGACAGTTACTCAAATGGACTAAACCTTAAACCTAGACCTTTCAGATTTAAACCCTATATATTATGACAAAAAAACAATATATTCCTAAATGTACTGGGCCTGTACCACTTACTTTTTGCCAATTCTAAAATAACATTCAAATGCTGCAAAGCTTTGTATTTCATGTTTATTCATTGTGCAGTGTGTGAGGTTGGGACTTTATAAAAACATAGCAATGCTGTCCCGGTCTCTCCCCTTTGCTCTCTGTCAGGTGTGTGTCTGTTTGACCGAGGGCGGGGCTGAGCTACACACACACACGCAAGCGCAGCAGACAGGATGAAGCGCTGCTTCGACTGCGTGTATTCACACAAAAACCCGGCAACGTGGCTTGTGTGGAGGTGTGGCCGTGTTTACTTGCGCTTTAGAAATGTAAGCACTACGAAACAATCAAAAAATAACTTTTTTATTTCTCTGATTCAGTGCTTTGTTCTTGCTAATTCCAGGCGTAACAGACATTTACATTGTCAAAGCAAAGTCTGCTCTCTCTTTCTGAATGGGGCCAAATATAAATATATACGGTGTATAAAATCATTATCATTCAAAAACCTCTATAGAAGCATCAAATTTTTTTTTTTTTTTAAATCACATCCGGTATCGCCCTATAACGTCTTCCCTGCTTCTTGCGGTGGTTACATTGAGAATACCTAACACAGTTTTCTCTTAAAATGCACTCCCCAGGGCAGCACTGAGAGCAACTTCTACAATAAAACTGGTTTGGCTACAAAAGTTAAAGGGACTATACTACAAAACCACAAATTCAGTCATGCTTTCACTCACTGTAGCAGCTTTGGGCCAAATGACAGAAAGACACCCACGGGTCAGACTCTGGGATCTTCAGTTTCAAGGCATAGGGAAATACTAAATAAACTATTCTGGGAAATAACATGCAAATCCTTTAACTAGTATCCCACTTGATCCAGGGCGCTAGGGTCACAAGTAAGAAGACCGGGCTTCTGTATCCTGACCTCAGCAAGTCTGTCAGTAATTCACACTGCAGCCTGCAGTTATATGATTGAAAATGTGCATGTAAAAGGTTATGTTTTACTTTGTTGTCTTGAATTTTCAAGACATTAGCATTTTGACTGACTTGAAAGATAACTTTATTTACCTATGAATATGTATCTACAGCGGAAGGACAAGTTTGAATCAATTATTTCAATATAGTCTTAATCACTTTATTTCACAAATTGTTTGAGTCACTGGTTATCACTTCTCGAATGTGAGGATTTTGCTGCTTTTGTCGGAGCTGATATTTTAGTGTTTTGGCTGTATTACCTATTTGGCGGTGTCACCTTGGGAACCGGGAAATTGTGATGGTGATTTTGTCCTCTTCTCTGACATTATGTATATAGGATAAATGACTTAGAGATGCATATGGTTTGAGATATCGCGCAGACACTGCCCATGTTAGACAGACTGGGCCACAATATGACCGATCCACAATACATATGTTATGTTTACATCATTATGAAATTCACTGTTTCTTTTAATCATGGCCGGCAGTTGACTTTTTACTGCCACTGCCATCCCTGGCCTCATTTTACTTTGCAAGTGCAAATGAAAATAATTGTGAGTTGCAGCCTAACATAAAGATATTGTGAGAGGAAACAAGAGATCATATTAGAATAGATATTATTATGATTCATAATATGTTGTCTTCTCCTGGTTTCATAACAAGCTACACTAGCTGTTTGACAAAAAAAGTCTATGCTCAAGATCCAAAGGCAATTATCAGAGGTTGATTTATTTTTTGTTTTCAAACTTATTTTCCAAGCTCAATAATCTTTTTCGGAACAGTGACTGCCTCTACCTGCTTGGCAATACACACTTTATGATACTTTTCTTTATCCATATCACTCTCCTCTACCGTGGAATAAATACTGCTCTAGAGCACCATTACTTACACCCCCTTAATATTCATCAGGGGGCTCGTAAAGACTTTGACTTTACAGTTGATAAATATTGTTAAACTCTACCTCCCTGAAAGAATAAGTTATTAAATGCCCTCTGCATACAGTCAATGCTCTCTGTCATGCTGACAGCATCAGCGTTTAGAGACAAAGGGCCATGGGTATTCCTGACCTCAGCACGGGATCACATGCCCAAACAGGTTTGACATCTCAGACACAATGCCAGGGCTTTAGCAGTAGTCTATGAAGACACCTGGGATTCCAAGGAAAACGATTTATAACCAAACCCCCAGACTCTGGCACGTGTGTTTAGGTGGGGGTGTAGTTCCGGGGAAGTTTCCACCTCCACACGGTGCCAGCTCTGCTGATCTTGCGTAATTATTGTACCCTGGTCCCGCTGGACTCTCACGGGATGCCTGATCAGCTCAGTTAGCAGCGTTTTGACTGGAGGGACGCATTTCATGTAACCAAAAATAAGCTGCCTCTGAACCTGCCTTTAAAACAAGTGAGAGGAAGCGGGTTTCTGCTTACCTTGGGCAAGTCCCGCAGTTGGTTGGCATCCAGCAACAGCTCCTCCAAACTCCGTCCGTAGCGATAGATCTCATCGGGCACATACAACAGAGAGCAGTGGCGTTTATCGATCATCTCAACATGACGGTTGCACCGCCACAGGGGTATACAGTGAAACATCACGGGGGAGATGGGGATAAATCTCGTACCCGTGCGACAAACAAACAGCAGGGAGGAAGGGGATGCAACAGATTGCTACGGCGGGACAGTCCTGGATTAATTTACCGTCCAACACAAGCAAGCTCGCAGGCAAGTGAACGCCGAAACTCTTAACTGTGAGCAAGTCGAGGAAACGTTACCGCGCTACCGAGGACCATGGGAATTATTCTCCGTCGTTGTCTCACTTTGGTTAGTTTGTAGGCACCTGTTTTCTTTTTTTCTCTCCACTTCGTTCCGGGTCTCACGCCGCTGTTAAACCCCCTCTTTTTTATCGTAAAAAACACAGCCTACATCTCCGTGTGCAAGAGGGTTGCATTCTCGCTTCGTCGTCTCGTCCCGGAGTTAATTTCCTCTCCCGTCCAGTTTCTGACCCGGAACATTCACTCCCTCATTCCTATCCTACGTCATCCTTCCACACTGCTCCTCCCTCCGGTCCCTCCTCTGGATGGTCCCGTCCCGCACAGGGCCGCCATGACGGGGCAAAGAGGACTGACAACCGCCCTGGGGGGGTGGGGGCGAGGGGCGGATAACTAAAAATTCCGGACCATTTAAAAATAATTGAAATACAGCTGTCGTAAAAGCGACTTCTTTAGTTAAGAATATCTTTATTTTATTTAGAATCTTTATTTAAAATATTAATACGTTTGAAACAAGGGAAACCTATGAGCCACAGTGGATAAGGATGGTGGTGGAAGTAACTTACTTCGTCTTTTACTATGCCACTGTTAAAGGAAGAAAAAGGCCTGCATTTAATTTAAATTCATATTCAACAGGCTAGAGAAAGTCCTTGCTCAAGAGTTTTGTCACTACAACCATGGGTAGCCTATTGTCGGTAATGTAGCCTACTGAGCTACTTTGAGCAAACTTGAAGTGATATTAAGTAAAATATTACTGTGTGACTGACATTAACGTTACTGCAGTGCACCTACTTTATGATTCTTCCCTACTTGCACTGTTTGGTACGCTTAAACCATTATCCCTTGACTGTCACAGTTTTGCCACAGTTGTTCTGCAAGAGTTAGGGTACAGTCTTGCTTCAAAGTAAAAACAAGTTTACTTAAGTAGGTCTAATGTATATATGTAAAGTTATTGAGATTTGTTTCTTTACTCCACCTCACTTCATTTCACAGGAAAATAATGTATGTTTTCGTCTTTATAGATGAACATTTTACATCATCAAAATGCTGTGCACATAGTAAAGCATTAGTATAATCAAACAATATAACACTGACTAGGGCCATTCTGCTGTGAGTACTTTTACTTTTCATACTAATATACATAGGCCTATATATTTTGCTGATAATATAGTACTTTAAATTCAGTAAGATTTTGAATGCATAATGTCTGAGTATTTCTACATTGTGGTAATGTCAATACATCTCAATACTTCAACCACTAGAGACCAGAGTGGGAAGATATGTTCAGTGGTTAATTATAATCTACTAAAATGGGGCCCACATTAAATCCATTACAATGTCTGTTAATTTTGCCCTTTAGTAATACTGTGTATATTTCTGCACCAAGTTACAATTAAACACATACAGTTTACCATAAACGTGGGGCTTGTGGGGTCGCTTGGTAGTTGCAAGTGCTTTGCGTACCTCACCATCATTTTTCAGCCATGCCCTCCTTTAGCTTTACTTTGTGTCCGAAAGCAAGAATGTGTCCAATACTTTATCAGTAAATGAGTATGGAAGTCTGTTTAAATTGTCACGTGACATCCTGCATGACTCATAATTCAGCTTTCTTGACAACCTTCAGGTCATTTTGCCACCCCCTCTGAGCTTATCAGAGTTCAGCTCTGATTTTACCCAATAACTCTCTACTGCCAGACATCTGGAGGATTAGCAATGAATACAAGGGTAGTTTTTTTAATTCCCAATCTGGTTCTTAGAGAACAGCAAGTATGTCTTATAATGTTGCCCTGTAGAAACATATTCATGAGAAAAGAGACTTGTTCACTTACAGGCTTCCGATCCTTTTCTTACCTTCCATTATAATCATGAGACATAAGTCTCCAATAAATCAACTTTTGGAAACTTACTAGCGATAAGAAAAATTCACAATCCTTGTACATACAAGAAATAGCAGCTTTCAAACCAATAAATAAACATGAAGGATTAATAATCTGCGGAGGCGGAAAGTATGAATATGGCTAAAAGCTGCCACAGGTGGTGCTGACGGCAGCTTTTTGTTGTTTAAGCAAAAAACATAAAAAGACAAGATGGATCCTTAAGAGTATGCCTTCCCCTATACTGTACAATACAACAACATAGGGATTTTAGTGAGTTGACAAAGCATTGCTTTCTTTTCATTATGTGGAGCAATTTGTTGACATCTTTTAAGAACTGAGAACACAATTTGGAGCCAAACAAACAGAATGAACATATAAACTCTTAATAACAGTCAATATATATTTATAGATACCATTTCTCAAAATCCACAAATAGCTTGACCTGAAAGACCAGTTATCGTAATACAATAAATGACCAACAAAGAACCTAATGTATTAAATATTTGATCAGTTGTAACTGGGTTCATTTTGATTTTGTTCAATTTATTGTTACACTGATATCATAACATAGGCATTTATAAAGATTACATGGCATTGTATGTGTAGTAAAAGTGCCTGTAGGAGACAATTGTAAATATACCGAAAGTAGTATTACATGACACCCCCTAGAGGGAGCCAAACCCCATTAAATAACCTACTGACTGGCATTTTACAGCTCAAACAGGCTCAAAGACAAAATATCAAATCACATGAATTTGCTCATTTTATTGTCCATTTAATAGTGAAGACAATTCACGGTTATAGAGAAAAAAAACATGGCAGTTGCCTATATATTTAGACAAATAACACATACTAATCAAAGTTGAACACAGGCCTTCTATTGCCTGAAGTTAATCAACGATAAGGTGCACTTTCACCACATATCAAGACGATAAGAGCTTTTATCTGCGTCCCAGCTGTTTCTTAAATGCCTTTAAGGACTTTGCCATCATTGGTGCAACTCCTGTGTGAACAACATTAAAAAGGAAAGATAATAAGTGTCTATATGTACAGCGTTCATTTTAACATTTGAAAGAATATATCTTATCATGATAAATATCTATAACAGGACAGTTTGAAAAATTGCAGCAAGCTTAACAAGATTTGTCAGCTCACTTGTTTTTTTGCGAGGGTCTTGTGTAGTGCTTGCGACTGAACTGGTGCTGCTGCACCTGCTGGGCTCATTGCAACTCTGCTTCGGTCTGTGGTCCTGGACCTTGACACTGATAATTGAAGAAATAAATAGTACAGTGCATTAGTATCATTTACAAAATAAAACAATGCACATAAAATGACAAAATGACACTCCATTCACCTCCAAATGTCAGCGTTACACTTCAGCTAGTGAGCTTAACATCCCATGTTGCAACAGTTTACAACAAAGGACCCGAGGCCGTCTCTAACCAGAATAAAACCAGTTTATCCAGCACATTGCTCCAATTCCTGTGTTTGGCTAAGCTCACCCAAAAAGCAATTCACCCACTGTTATCACATGAGTCTCCGACAGGTTATGACCCTGCTAAGCTGCTGTTGTTGAGTGATCACTTTGTAGTTAAGGGCTTTTATGTGGGAGAGGAGCCGAGGCCTACCAGGTGTTCATGTTTTGCCAAAGACAAATGCACAACAATGTCTCATTTGGCTTGTTTGTAAACTTTATCATATATATCAAACATATACATTTTATAATAATAATAATAATAATAATAATAGATGTATTAGCTGCTAATTTTTAAAAAACAAAATTACAAGCTAATCACAAAACCTGTGTAGATATTTCTCTATATTTAGCACGCTGAAACCCACCTGCACCTGAGCTGATGAGGAGGCTGCTGAACAGCTGTTCCATGAATTTCCTGCTGAATTCGCACATCTCTTGGTGGCTTGGCAACAGTGTGAATAAATGCCATCTTCACCTGCCGACCTAAAAAAAGTGACACAGTGTACAGAACATAAGGAGTAAACAATATTTTTCTACAGCATACAACGTCTAAAATAGTCAAGTTCAGTATATAGTACACACCTTTGGGTTTGCTAGAATGTGCAGAGACAATGCTTTTTGTCAGTCTTTGGAGTTTCCTTTCCCTCTCCTCAGACAGCCTGATGTACATTTCTTTCCACGATTCATACTCCTGAAGTTTGGAGTCTTTAAAGTCCCTCTGACAATGTTTCCCCCATAGGTGGTCTGTAACACCAACGTAGATCTGTGGAAACAAAAAACAGGCCTCACAATACATCAAAACCTACACTCAAAAAAGTTTCTCTTCTTATCACAAATATCACAATAACTAATGTCTACAAAGTTGGGGTTTACTGAACCAGAAGAATAAAATGACATGCACTCACTGGCCACTTTAGGAAAAACCTGCAACTCCACAATTAACAACCCTCAAAGCTCCTTCAAATCTGGCACATCTCAGCATAAAAGCATGACAATGGGGTCAGGAGGACGAAGTTACTGCCCACCTAAACGTGACTATACACAAGACTTGTGATTTTATTGGATTATTGGTGCCAGATGTGATGATTCCCAGCTGCACTCCCTGGATTTTCACACTTCACCGCAGAGTGAATAACGTCAGAGAAGTAGCTGGCAATTGGCAGTTCAAAAGGTAGCGTGCAAAAGGACACAGGCCTTCAACTTGTTGAAACTTACTTGGATGAGATACAGCATAGCACCATAATGGCTTTCAGTACTTGGCTTCATATTGAGCTATGATGACTGACATAATATGATGATTTTATATGTAGCTTGTGTGCGTTTCACACAGGCTCCATATAAAATGTATGCGCTTGTGTGAGTGTATGTGTCTTATGTGTTTCAGGGGAATCTACCTGATTTACAATGTTATCATCATTTGCCTGCCAGTGTGTAAATATGCTTGTTTTGATCAGGTGTTTTCCTTCATGTCCGGCCTTTTGTAAATGAAGAATTGTGAACATAGAAGGATAAAAAGTCACAGAGAAATTATTTTAAGATATTGTATTTTTGGAACTGTCATTTTAGCACTTAGTTGAATCTATGAATTTCACTTGCTCTAGGGACAAATGGGGGTCCGATGCAATGCCTGGGAGGTGCACCTAATAAAGTGGCCACTAAGTGTGTGTCTGCGCTAAATTTATTCATATTCACATTCTTACTGGGTTGCATTCTTCAATGCGTAGTAGCTGCTCTGGTGTACACCTCTCCAACACCGGCTCGAGGATTTCAAACGGGACTCCGCCAGTTTCATAAAGCACTGAGAAGAGATCCTAGACCTAAATATAAATCCAACAAATTCACAGACAGATCAGAGCCCTGTGGAAAAGGCTCTTTAAGCTTTACTCACAGTTAATATTATTCTGGAGCGTGCGGATACACTGTTGGTGCAAGCTCATCATAGTCGGGAGAAAGACTGTCTTTGCGCCAGAGTACACCTGCATCTTCTTGTTAAGTCGTTGACCAGTAAAGACTGCAGACTCCTCAGAGACGTCACAGAAATCGGACTCCTTCTCAACTTTAAGGAAAAAAAGCAGCGTAAAGAATGAAATGTGAAAATGCAGCTGGATTTGTTATAGATGTTTACAGTACCTTTCCTCTCAAAGTACTCAGAGGATGGCTTTTCATACTCCAGCAGAAGAGCGGGTAAAGGAATGTCCATCAAGTCCATTACTGACTCCATCTTCAAAAATATGAGGGATTAGTAGTCAGTATCTATCAGTAATGGCCTGCACTCTAAAACCTAAACTTTTAAGATCATTGTCAAATATACCTGTTTTGGAGACATAACATTTAGAGACATCACATGTGACTTGCAAGCTGTCATGCCAGGACCTTTTGTTGTTTCCTCTTTCACAGCAGTCTTTTTTTTGGGTTTCTTCACGCCAGATCTATCTTTTCTCTTCAAAGCATTTACGTCATAGTTCAAGCAGGACTCAAAAGACATAGAGGGTTCCGCAGGGTCACGGTTGCTTTCCTTGTGCTTTATTTTAGCCTTTTTGTTTCTTGATTGCCCCTTATTTCCAGACTTTTGTTCGTACTTTAGAGTGGTGTGTTTCTCTTTGCCTGTTTTTTTCCTTTTTCTGTTTTGTGCCTCCGAGCTCCTCAGTATTTCTGAAGGTCTGTCATCTTTGACATTGGCCAAGTTGGAAGTATTTGAGTATTTTTCCCCAGACTCAAATGAAGAAGATATTTTACCTTCCTTTGACGAAGCTTGTGACGTCTTCAATTTCTTATTTGACTCTTTTTCTGACCCAAATCTTCCACTCTCCAAGTTGCTTTTGAATTTTTCCCTGGAATCAGACCCTGATTCCTGATAAGTGTCCTCTCTCTTAGAGATAGTCAGGTTTTCTTGTTCTTGACTTTTTGTCTGCCCTTCACATTGTTTCTCTGAATCAACTTTCCTATTCCCCGTTTTGGAGAGAGATTCATCTGAAGAGTTCTGACTTTTGCCGTTAGACATTAAGCAATTATTGTTTAAATCCTCCAGACTTTCATTATTTGGACAGTTTTGTTCATCCAGTTCGTCTCTAACAGACAAACTTTCTGACACATCCCCATGTTCTGTGCGGCTGCATCAAGGAAAAATTCAAAATTAGGATGTCAAACACATACGCATTCAAATTAAATTAAAAAGTTGAATATACTTCACCTTGTGGAGTCCTTTGGGACCAGTCTTTTCCAACACCTAACTAGTGACCTGGCAAATCCTCCAGCCTGTTCATGTCTGCGCAAGGAGTTAACAGTTTTGCCAATTCCAGTTTCCTAATTTGTATTCAGACGCGAGTCAGTGCAGTCAGAGAAACTTTAAATTATCCAAAATACATTATGCAAATAAATCAATAGAAAATACAGTCTTTGCAAGAGACTCACAGCAAGAATGTCTAATGTGATATCCAGATCCTTGAGTTTCTGCAAGATTTTTAGAACCTGAAAAGAAAGTAACACATTAATCCCTCTACTTACGTGACCATGCTATTGAACATTTCACAACCACCATTTAAAAAAGGTATGTTAATGTGCTTGATAGTTGAAAAAAAGAAACTACACATCTTCAATCGCAGACTAAAAACTCATCTCCTCGGACTGCACCATGGCCCATTAAACAATCTCTCTCTACATCTTATTGTTTCTAAATGTAGACCTTGAAGGAGTTCGGCATTCTTGATGAAATTGATGTATCCTACTTGCGTGATGACTCTTGCAGTCTTTTTAGATTGAATCCACATGGTTCAAATGCATTTATTGTACATCGCTTTGATTAAAAGTCTCAGCTAAATATATCTAATGTAATAATTTTAAAAAAATTATAACAAGCATCTATAAGGTGGAAGTAAACTGAAGGAACCCCTGACATGCCAAATATGGTAGTCCTGGTTTTGGATCACCACAGTTGCTGATTATGCATTCAGAGCAGAAGCTATGTATGGGAGCCTCACACACCCACTTAGGCTACTCCTTTTACTGCGAACTATAAATGGATAATGCTACTGCTCGGCTTAAAAAGTCTCACTATATAACTGAATTAGTTTTTTCAGGACTGCACTTGACATTTTAATGTAATTTTAATATAGACTATTTAAATTTAATCTGACGTCAATATTGCCTACTCTGTAAGTCCATCTAGCCTACACGTTAAACGGACTCGAACAACCCTGCAGAACGCACCAGCCGTCACCGGTGATGGACAGCAGCCATAAGTTGAACAACTGCAGGAGTTGCCAATTTTAGCAGCGAGGCGCCTCCCATTTAAACAACCTAAACCCCCGCAGTAAAGTGCTTCTGTGCTGTGTGGCAGCAGCGCACATGTCTTAGACTGAAACAGCTCTCAATCATCAGCCTCTCTCCGCACATTGTCAAGGATGCAAGACGAGCAGGACGAAATCTAGAAAGCTTTAGACAGAAACGAGCTTGTATCATAGTTAAGTTCACATTTTTTACAGCGTCCACTAAATGAAGAGACATTGCGGTCCGTCAAAGTTGACTACCAGGGGCGTTTCATTTGTTTCTAAATAAAACTACGGCAAATTAGTATGACGGAACAAAGCCATGAATGAAAACGTTAATATTTCAGGTGCAATAATGAGCTGTAGGCCTATCATTATATCTAGAGGACAAACATCAAAAAAACGGGAACGTCTGATGCAAATGGTGCGGCAGCTTTGCCCTACAGCTCTGCTTTGTTTACTGCGCGTAATTCATGAAACAAATAAACATTTGTATCTACCGTAGCAGACTCTGCTGTGTCTGTGAGCTGAAGTTTGAACCGCGTGATTTTCTTCACCACATCAGAGCTGCTGGCCATCACGGTGATTCACGTCCAACCGTCTACACACACCGGGCAGCGCGCGCCCCTTGATGACACTATTATAATGGGCGGAACCAATGGCAGAAATGTTGTTTGAAATTATATAACAATTTATATTAAACAAGGGAATATGAATATGTGGGGAAAATAGACATGACATAGCCTGCATGGACATAATGGGCTAATGAAAGAGAGATGTCTTATCTTTAAGTAAGAAGTGGGCAAACCACCAGGCCTGCTGATTTGAAAACAACTCAATAATGAATACGTTTTCCCTAATGTGTTGAAAGGAAGAGCTCTAAATCCTGCTCTCTTTTCCAATAGTTTATACCCAAAGAGATCCATGACTTTTATGACTGTGAGCACATGCCTTTCATGTTTCATCAACACATCAGCTAATATGAGCTTAGGTAAGCCACTCTTACATTTCCTGAAACCTTTTCCATGTCTCCTTAGACTTTTGTATGTCCTCTACGCAGAGAGCTGCTGCAGGACTCTGCATTTTAGCAAACACATTATTAAAGCTGGGGTAGGCAATTTATTTCACAAGCATTTTTGTTATATTTGTTGAAACGCTCTTTACATACCGGCAGCAATCTATAAATCAAATGCTCTTGACGAAAAAATGAAGGGGTGTAATAAGCATTCATTCAGCCAAATGAAATGAGTGACTGGTCTATATGCCTGCCTGCTGCCTTACTGCACATGAAAATGTGTTTGGGGAGTAGCTTTGGAGGGTGGCTGGACAGGATGGGGTAGATTTTTTTTTTTTTGGATACTTTCAAAATCAAGTTGTCTCTTGCTAGTTTCTCCAACATTGCCTGCCCCAGTTTTAAATTGTGCTGGAAATGAAGTGGTGCTCAAGTATTGTAAGTTTCCTCTGTCCAATTTGTATTTTCTCTTAAATTTCTTTTAAATTCTGCTGATTTCCATTTAGATTGTCTATAAAATCATGTCCAACCATACATCAAGGTAATTTCAACTTTCATTTTTAGTATTGTAAGGGTAATGTATTGTAAATCATTTTTATGAATTTTTTATGTAGCATGCTCTTTGTACCACTGAGAGATTTTGACTTTTTTCTAACTAGCGGTCAAATGGAACTCCTCCCATTGAGGCTATAGGTCAAGCCCCCACAGTATGTTGACAACAACCTATTGGACGCTATTGTGGGACATTATGGTGGGAGGTGTGTGTGTGTGGGGGGGGGGTTACATGGTCCCTGCCCTCTGCCACATGCATTGCACAATAGTTGATTGGCACTCACAACCCAAGAGGAGGAGTTAACTGCATGTCTCTTTCTGCTGGGGTGACTGCTGGTCTCTCTCTCCTGCTCCAGTAACTGGAGGCACAAGTTCCTTCTTCACCAGCCTCAACTTAATTTCTGAGGTAAGTGGAGCTTTCCCCCTGCTGCTTGATTGTTTGTCATTTTAGCAATGAAAAGACAATTTGGTGCACGTTAATGCTTCAGCGTTTGTCATTCCTTTTAGAACATGCTCTTTCTCACTTACTTAGGCTTCAAAGGGCAGATAAATCGTCTGAAGCTGTTGACCTTTTTGTAAAATTAGTTTTTGCACATTGCCATGGTGACAGTAAGCTTCAAGTTTTCTAGGGTTGTGGTTAAATAATGCGAGGAGTAGCGTTTTATTAAACTTTTTTTGTCTTGTAGATTGTGTTAACTTATTCAAGACGAAACTAAAACATTTAAATAGCATAAACAAAAGAGACACAAAAAACATTTGCCCTAATTTGAACTTAAACAATCAGAGGACATGAGGCCTGCATCTCAAAGTCTATAAAAGGAACGTCATGGGTGAGCCGTCCAGCGTTGCTATTCCTGGACATACTGCTGATAAATTGTGACAGATGCAAAGAGGGGCATGTTGATTCACTCACTTGCTCCAGTGTCACCTGGCAGCACAAATGTTTTGAAGGGTGTCAGTGTCTGGTCGTGTCTAAATAAGTTCCTCTAACTCCAAAATAGAAGAAAACATTTGTCCTTAGATCCAACAAATTTAATGTACTGGGATTTGACAGTATTGCTCAGTTTAGGGCAAAGTAAACATACAGTCATGATACAAGAACAACATGACCCCAAACTAAGATGCACACTTCACGACAGTGAAGTAAAATCATTTAAAACTTAAGTTACAGCAATATAGGCCATTTTAAACATAATTTTAGAGCAGACCTGATTAAATCTAGGCCATTTTTTGCTAGCATAATTCATATCTGTTACAAGTTTATCTGTAGCATGTGACTTTATGACTGATACGATACATCTTTTCTGACACTTGTCTGACATGTTTTATTTATATTTTCAGAAGATCTGGGCTGTGTTCTGCTGCTACAGCCATGGCACCCAAAAAGAACAAGGCGACCAAAAAGAGCAAAGGAGACATAAATGAAATGACCATAATGGTTGAGGACAGCCCCATCAACAAGATCAACGGGTTAAACACTCTGTTAGAAGGAGGAAATGGCTTCAGCTGCATTTCAACTGAGGTTACTGATTCTGTTTATGCTCCAAACCTCCTGGAGGGTTTGAGCAACATGAGACAGGATAGCTTCCTCTGCGATCTGACAGTTGCCACCAAGTCAAAGTCTTTTGATGTGCACAAGGTTGTCATGGCCTCTTGTAGCGAGCACATCCGAAACATCTTGAAAAAGGATTCGTCGCTCCAGAAGATTGAGCTGAACGACCTGTCACCTGTTGGCCTTGCCACTGCAATCACATATGCATACTCTGGAAAGCTGACCCTGTCGCTGTACAGCATCGGAAGCACTATCGCTGCAGCCATCCTGCTGCAGATTGGCACCTTGGTGAAGATGTGCAGTGATTTCCTCATGCAGGAGCTCAGTGTGGAGAACTGCATGTATGTGGCCAACATCGCTGATGCCTATGATCTCAAAGAAACCAAGGAGGCAGCTCAGAAGTTCATGCGGGAGAACTTCATTGAGTTTTCTGAGATGGAGCAGTTCCTGAAGCTCACCTATGAGCAGATCAGTGATTTCCTCTCAGACGATTCCCTGCAGCTTCCCTCCGAGATCACGGCCTTCCAGATCGCCATGAAATGGTTGGACTTTGATGAGAAGAGGTTGAAGTACGCGGCAGATCTCCTAACTCACATCCGCTTTGGCACAATCTCTGCCCAAGACCTGGTGAATCACGTTCAGAGCGTGCCGCGGATGATGCAAGATCCTGAGTGCCACCGTCTCCTTGTTGACGCCATGAATTACCATCTGCTGCCATACCAACAGAACATCCTCCAGTCACGCAGAACAAAGGTACGCGGTGGCCTCAAGGTGATACTCACAGTCGGTGGACGCCCTGCCTTGACAGAGAAATCTCTCAGCAAAGACGTTCTTTACCGAGATGAAGATAACGTGTGGAATAAGTTGACAGAAATGCCAGCAAAAAGCTTTAATCAGTGTGTTGCAGTCTTGGATGGCTTCCTCTACGTGGCAGGTGGTGAGGACCAGAATGATGCAAGGAACCAGGCTAAACATGCTGTTAGCAACTTCTGCAGGTAAGAGCTAATTGCAACTTTTAATCTTTATTTTTGGGTTTGTCATATTAGTTTGCGTGGGACTAGAAAATAACTCTCTCTCACATTCTTTAGATATGACCCCCGCTTTAACACTTGGAATCACTTGAGCAACATGATCCAGAGGCGCACCCATTTCAGCCTCAACACCTTCAACGGCCTCTTGTTTGCCATTGGTGGGCGAAACGCTGATGGCGTTCAGGCCTCGGTGGAGTGCTATGTACCCTCCTCCAATCAGTGGCAGATGAAAGCTCCCATGGAGATTCCCCGCTGTTGTCACGCCAGCTCCCTCATCGATGGCAAGATCCTTGTATCCGGAGGTTACATCAACAACGCCTACTCCAGGGCGGTGTGCTCGTATGACCCCTCCACCGACACCTGGTACGATAAGAGCAGCCTGAGCACACCCCGAGGCTGGCACTGCGCTGCCACAGTGGGAGACAGAGCCTACGTCATCGGTGGCAGTCAGCTGGGAGGTCGTGGGGAGAGGGTAGATGTCCTCGCTGTCGAATCATACAACCCTCACAACGGGCAGTGGAGCTACTGCGCGCCTCTTCACACGGGAGTGAGCACGGCCGGTATTTCCATTTTGAACAGCAAGATCTATCTCCTTGGAGGCTGGAATGAGGGCGAGAAGAAGTACAAGAAATGCATTCAGGTTTACAATCCTGACCTCAATGAATGGACTGAGGATGATGAATTGCCAGAAGCTACAGTCGGCATCTCATGCTGTGTGGTCACCATCCCCACACGGAAAACACGGGAGTCCAGAGCCAGTTCAGTGTCTTCTGCGCCAGTCAGTATATAAGGGTCTAGATGATAATAATGATGTAGTTTACGTGTCCAAAGGTCTCCAGCTGTTCTGTTGCATAAATCTTGGTTTTAAACTCTAACAGAGGTCCCTTTGTTGGGGCCAAGATGATCAGTTTAAGTGGTGATCATTCTTTAGATGAGCAAAATAATAAAAATGTAAAGATGACAAATGACAAATTTGGGAACACATTCTTGTAAGACTTTATATAAACCCCATTAATAACAAACACATTGGAGCCAGTTCTAGCATTTTAAAGGAGAATTCAGAAGCCTTGAAATGTATTTTCAGTATTTATAATTTAATAATTAGTATAAATGGCATCATTAATGTCTGGTAATGTTCATGACAGAGACAAAATGGACATGTCAATAACCAAAATCATTTTTAGACAGAAATGATGGGGCCAATTCAGATGGGATAGTAAAAATAAAAAGGTAAAAATAAATAAAAGGTAAAAATAAATAAAAGGTAAAAAAAATGCAAAATTAATGCTGTTATAGAAGTTAATCTGTAACATAACCGTCTTTTTTTTTTACCCAGTGCCATTAAATTAATAATATTGTGTTGTTTGTGTACGACACAGTCATTAATATTGAAGGATTTAGTGACAGTCCTGTTGACTATAGCTACTGTGATTCTTAGATACTTGACCAGAGTGATGAGCTGGAGCTGGAGTAAGTGTTGGCATCACCTACCAGGAGTAGGTGCTTGTGATTAATGTTCAAACACACTGCACAGACGGGCTGCAGTTTCTCTACATGTGTCTCATGTACAGTATTCAGTGGTCTCATGTCGTATGTTGCGTGATCGTCATAAACACTTACTGGTGCAAAGAAAAGGGATTCTGATGGGAAAATGTTGGAATGATGAGTGGGTTGATTGAATGGGTTTAGATGTGACAGTAATAAACACTTTTGTAAAAAAGTAAAAATATAACTGATGGGAATGATGTCAGCCTGAGCTTTCCTGGACGTTAGTACTCAATTAATTCCCTGACTGCTCATGTCTTTAAATTTTTGTTTGTTTTTAAATTAAAGAGATGAAGTGTATGCTACTCTGCGCGAGGGTCGTTTATTTAAAATACTTTTTATTCTGTTCATTTTGTGATGTGTTTTAAAGGGGTGTATTTGTGTGTTACACTACTGATTCAGGTGTGTTTTTGACCACCATAAAATCAACAGTTCTACATGTTTCTAATGTCAATACATATCTATTTTCCCTTTTTAATGTTGTCTTTTACTTTTGGGAAATTATATGGCTTGATGAAAATGTCACTATGCTATGAAAACAGCAATATAAGGATTTAGTTTCACCAGATTTGCATGGTGTTCACTGTAGCATTTGTGGACCAGGAGGAACAGGAGAAGAGATCATTTAGAGGGCTACATTTCCATTTTCAGAATGAATCATGAGGTAAGCTATGTTCTTTTTACTTCCTGTCTTTAATCCTACATGTGTTTTACATATATTTACACATATTTAGGTATAGAAGCAGATAGCAGGTTTTTGTGAAAGTTAAGGCAGAGGTGTCACTGCAGGCTTTAATATCAATGTTAAAGGACATAATCAGTTTCTTGCTATAGGCAACAAGATCATATGTTTTGTTATTTTTCAATTTAATTCAGTTAAATTTTAATAAAATGTTATTAACATAGTGCCAATTCATAACATAAGTTATCTCATTGCACTTTTCATATAGAACAGATCTACTCTTTGTAATATTATTTACCAAGCACATGGTGACAATGGCAAGGAAGGAAAACTTCCTTTTAACAGGTAACTTGAGCAGACCCTACTCAGGGTGGGCGGTCAACTGCCTCCACCGTTTGGGTCGGGTGGAGGTTGCATTTTTGTCTCACATGTCACATCTGAGCACCACTCAGAGTCGAGCAATATTTGAAAGTTAGTCATGAATATTTATTGCTATAAAAAATACTTACCAGCACATAACAAATTTTCAGGGGCCTTGTAATGCCTGCTCTTGGTTGTCGTGAACTGGGCGTACCGGAGGCTGCATTACCAGCTATCAAGGAAAACTAGTGTCCTACAAATGCAGTTCCGGTCCTAGGAGTATGGTCCTAGTGTAGCCTCCGCATCCTTATTTGGGGCAGATGTCAGTGCAGTTCAATGACCTGTAATCATTTTTTATCCACCCATGCATGACAGTACCCACACACACTCAAAAAAATCGACTGCTGTGTCATTATTACAATCACATTTAAGCCTCTAGGATGTTGCTTTCAAGTACTACTGATAAGATGGTGCATTTCGCAATTTAGTTTTAAGCATGACTCATGAATTTTAATGCTGTGCTTTGGAAATAATAAGACAAGGGCCACAGTACAGTAAGTGAATAGCTTTGTAGTTGTTATTAAACAGCAATTTATTTATTTTTTTTTAGAAATGGGCTAGCCAGTGACAAGAAATGAACTTGCCAAAAGTAAATAAATTAAAAATTAACATTCATTTAGCTAACGTTTTCATCCAAAGTGACTTACAATTGCTATATGTGTCAGAGGTTGCACACCTCTGGAGCAAGTGTCTTGCTCATGAACACATTGGTGTCACAGTTGGAAACTGAACCCGGGTCTCTCACACCATTAATGCCATAAAAATTAAGGAAGAAGAAAGGAAGAAGCAGGTTTAAACAAACCGCATACATATGACTAAATTGTCTTAAGTTGCATTAACAACTGGGGTGGTAGATTTGCTTAAACAGAAGAGTATCACTTGTATTTTATTATTATTAAGCATTTACCATTTAAAAAAGTGATACATTTACAATCCCTTTTCTCCATTTTAACAGTGTATAAGAAGATAAAGGCCAATCTTACATGTCTGATCCCAAGAATGAACAGTTACAACTGGCACTGAAACAACAGTAACAACAGTTAAAATAATTTCATTAGCACAAAGCTTTTCAATGTGTGTATTTGGTGCTGTTGTCTGCTTTATTATCAAGGTAATTGAATTATTGGGGGTTGTACTGTTGTCTGTACAAACCACAGTATATGGTACAAACTAAGCTATTTGAGGACATCCAGCCATCCATCCATCGTCAGCCGCTTATCCTGCTTGCAGGGTTGCGGGGGGGGCTGGAGTCTAACCCAGCTGGCATAGGGCGAAAGGCGGGGTACACCCTGGACAGGTCGCCAGTCCATCGCAGGGCCACACACAGACGG
>JAPMOB010203577.1:0-11347 GCA_029875015.1 Lepomis gibbosus
CATAGTCTTGCTAAGATACTCCACACACAAAAAGTATAATGGCTCGCAGAGTTTGACTTTAATCAGTTATGTTTTGCACTCTGCTCGACATGTAGCTCCAAAAGCTTTTAATGTAAACAGATGAATTTGATTTTAAATATTAAAGTGAAATGTTCTGAAAGTAAAAACCTTAATGAAAACTTTGTGTGTACCACACACACTGTGTATTCAGTGTGCTTTTCAGTTAAAGGTTAGAAGATCTTAACAGCATCTACAAGGAACTGAATGTTCATTCATCACTTCCTTAACTCCAAAAACTCTTGCAGAAGCTTGATGAGCAAAAAGTTTAGTCAATATCATGTTTTAACATTCAAAAATGGATCCATACAATACAGGTAAATAATACAATAAAACACACGATAACAACAATATAACCTCACAAAAATAGAATGATTGGACATCACTTTAGCCAGTTAGTGAGGTTCACTGTCCATGTGCAAAAAGAGTAAATGCGTTCTAGCTAATCCACTGAATTTAACAAACGATGCCACATCATCAGCAGCATCATCCACAGTTCTTTATTGCATGGTATCTGAATTGCTTTAGTAATGGAAATGAGATGCTGCACTTTAAGCCTGAATGCGCGCACACTCTATGGTGTAAATGCACAGTATTGGTGGTCAGTGTGTGCAGTTTGAGTGTTACACTTCTTTTATATAAATGAGGTCTCCTGACATACAGCATTAACTGACGTGATTGATGCATGCATGTCACATTGCTTACATTTACATACATGTTGGCAGACATTATGGACAAATACGCTCCGGGCTGTGATTTTGTTTTTCGTATGTTTTTAAGGTGGTATTTTAAGGAGAAATCCTTAAAACCGTGAGCTACAGGTCAGCTGATGTAAAAAGAAAATGTAAAAAGCAACTACAAAAAACAAAAAGGAAAACTGTTGGATTTATTGGGTCTCAAAGGAGAGAATACATTTAGAGGAAGATTACCTACCGTATCAGTATAAAACTGTGACTAATCATAATGTTATTTATGATGTTAAATGTTAACAGATTTTGATGTTTAGCTTACAGTCAAAAGTCAAATTTGCAAAATAAATCTACTTCAAGGTTGCGTAGCCTAAAAAAATAAAAACCTCCAAACCTTTTTCACATCCACAATTTTATTGTTTTTACATATCCTGGTTGCACACACAGAAAATGAACTTTGATGTCAACGAACAGAGAGCATTTGATTTCATAAAAGTCCAAATGTTGCATTGGAGTTGTTAGAGATTGCACAACCGTAGCTCATCTCAACAAGCATCATCAAACATAGGCAAAAGTAATTTGCTGGAGCAAAGCTTTCAGTCAACCTAATCCTTCTCTTTGCACTACATGGTATTGTTATTGCCTTTTATTCCCAGTGGACATGCTGAATAAATCTACTTATTTCTTCATACGCAATGTTATAGTAAAAATATAAATGCCACATTCCAATGAATCTCACAAATTTCAATTAAGTATAACTGCCTCATTTCCAGAAATGGGCTCAGAATGTCCACAAAAGATGTTCTGAGGAGAATAAGCGAAATGGGCATCAGAACATGATACCAAGAACAGACAATACTAAGCGTTCATATGAGATTATCATTACACTGAACTGAAGCTGTCCGTCATAAATTACAACAATCTGGTTATGACAATCATTCATTCCTGCATTCAGTAAAAATAAAAAATGAAAAAGAGGTAAAATGTAAAAGCAACACAGACCCCCGGATTAAATGTTAATGTTTTCCTATCTTAAAAAATTTTGAAAAACAAGGAAGTGATATGTCCACCTGAGTTTGGGTGAGATTAACTATGAAGCCCTATGGCTCCTCGCTGGGTTTCTCTGTAACAATGCATCATCACAGCACTGACCACCTGTGGCGCTGCGCTGGGTTTACCAAAATTTGGTTAAATTAGAATCTTTTTTTAAAATTTATTCCCATGTCAACAGGTAATGTGTGTATTGTTCTGGGCACAGTACACCCAAATAAATGAGCAGTTACGTATGTTTTCCCACAGAAGCATCTTGATTTGCTTCATTCGCCGCCGCTGCCTCTGCCGTTCTAGTTTTTCACATTCGACTTTGACCCATCTGCTTCCAATAGAGCAATTAGGTTGATGACCAATGTATTTAAATTCAGCAGTGTGGACGGAGACAAAGAATGGTCTTCCTCTGTCAGCATGCATTCTAGTTTTTCCAGATATCTTCTAGATTACTTGGTTGTTGTTTTTTTTTTGCATTGCTAAAATCATGTATTCCACAGCAACTATAATGAGCTTTTAAGGATTGTGAACATTTGCACATTGTTCAGGGTGTTCTGTGTAGTTATAAACACACAACACATAAAGAAAGAAACAAAGTACAAAACATAATGTTGAAATGGTAAAAAACACAACCTGCCATTCTCTGCAGGCGGAAGGAAAGCTAAAACAACGGAGACTGCCATAATACTATGTTAGCTTGTTGCTAATTCTCAGTGACACGCACACATACATACACACATGATGCAGTTCAAATGCATTCTCAAATCGTATGTACAAGGAGCTTCCTTTTTACAGAAGAGATAGAAGTCAAAGACAGGCTTAGTGGGAGATGAGGCACAATGTTCAACATTTTTTTCTTTTTTATTATTTGAACTTGCACAAAAGCAAGTTGCAATAAAATGTTTGAATATAGCTTTCAGTTATGTTACATTTGTTTCCCTATTCAGCTCAAGATGTGGACAGACCAGTTGGAAAGTTTGTAATTTTATCAGACACTGCCGGACAGCCATCGCTCTGAAACATCTCTTTATTTGATGCTGTTTCATCTTGTAGTTCAAGCAGAGCTGAAGCACGGCTGTCTACTGACACCCAACGTGTCGGTGTACTTACAGCCTTCGCATTGCACGAAAAAGAGTTTAAATACTGAGTGGTCTGGAGTTTTAAAAGAAGACGGGGGTGGGGGACACTTCCAGTGTTAGTTAATGAGTCAGTTGTGAGCAGATGCCTCCTCCTGAGTCAATCAAGGAGGAAATATTGAGATACTTAGCCAAAGCCGAGTGAGTCACTGTGTCTGCACCAAGCCAATAAGAACAAGTAAATAAGAGGACACAACTATTTACAACATTTGTACATCAACATCAACTCTAAGCATCAGGGCCCAAATACATACAAATGATTTCTCAGGACTGGCTAACTAGATTTACACAGCATATAAATCCATTTCTTCATCATGCTCTACTCCTGGTCATTCATACAGCGAGAAACCACAGAAAATCTGTTCATGCCGTGCCAAAATGTACTGTAAAATAATATTGGTGAATTAAAAAGATTTATGTATATGTATGTGTGTCTGTAATTTTTTTGTTAACTGAAAAACTGAAAGTACAGGTGGTGGTTCCTCGTGGATGCTATTTTGTTTCATAAAATCAGTTGGAGTTTTTAAAGAACACGTACAAGATCTTAATAATGGAGACTGATAATAAAATACCACAGCGGAGCGAGTTTGAACTCAAAGCTCGCTTTAAACTGCTCGATCACCCAGTCCATGCAAACCAACTACAAGCTTTCAACATTTCGTCATGTGTGCGGGCCCTGACTTGAACCCTGATGCATTGACACATGTTGATACAAACAATCATAAATTCAGCAAAAGTTAAAAAATGTAAAACTGATGGCATTTGTAAAAAGGGTCAATAAGAGAGAATATGTGTATTAAAATTAATACACAGTTTATTCAAATGCTTATGATTAAAAATATTTAAAATTCATACATTGGGAGGGAGATGCAAAAGAATGTTTTGATGAAGAAATGACAGATGTTCCCATTTCCAAAATGGGTTAAAATGAACTAAATCCACAGAGAAATAATGGTAATTCTTTAAATCACAGCTCTCTGACAATAGTAATCACAGTAGAGACGACAACAAGAGGGATGACGCTATTCTTCACGTGTCCCTGGCTGTAACCAAATCCAGATGACATGCTGATTGGTTGGCTTGTGTAATTACTGTCAGCAGAAACAAGGAGCTGAATTTAGAGGCTTTCCCACAGCAATGACTTGGACGTGCAGAATTGAAACACAAGATGCAAGAGAAAGGAGACGTCCGACAACACGACTCTCTCCACAGGACATTTTTCGACAAGAGATTACAGTGACAATGTCAGCGGATCAAATTAGTTCATCCTGAAACGTCTTTGGCTGTAGCATTTGGCAATTCCACAAAGAAATAAATGCAGACGCTGCTGAGGGACGAATTGCAATGCCTTAATGAATCAGATGGAGAAAGAGGGAGACGAGTATAACAGAGGGGACGTGACTGCATACACCATGGGAGGACCTGTCCTCTGTCCAAATGTACGGATACACACACACATACACACACACACACACCACTATCTCTCCAAATGTCTCCACAACTCCATCTCTGAAGATAGGGCACAATCAACCAATCAAGTAAAAAAAAGGTGTGTATTAGTGCAAATGTAAAAACTGCTCCTTTTTTTTTTTCAAAAAAAAGAAGAAAACAATGAAAATGGTCATGGCGTGAATGAAAATAATACAACTGTGAGCAAAGCTCATGCCTCTCACAACATGCAGGATCAAATAAACGTAACAGGTTGCCAGTTTGTGCTTGTAATAAGTCAAAAAAGGTCACCAGGTTTTCATGTATTAGAAATGCACGTGAGTATAGTAGTGAAGGAATTTAAATGCTGTGTGTGCGTTTGTGTGCTTGAATTAAACGTCTGTTGAAATGTCAGTTTGAGAAACAGCAGCCCAACACATGCAGGTGCTCATTTATGTGTGTGTGTGTGTGTGTGTGTGCAGAGACAGACACGTCAATGTCCAGAGCTGCAAATAACAACGACCGTGGGTTAACAGAGTGTTTCCTGCTGTGTGTGTGTTTGTGGGCACCACCTAAGAAGGTTGGGGGCGGGCTGATGTTGGATATTTGGCTCGTTCTGCGCTGAGCGTCACCGGGGCGTTGTTGGGTGTGTTCTGCTCTCGCACGACTAAATCTGTTTGCTGTTTTTGGTTACAGTCCTCGGCGGCTTCTAACGTGTTTGGCTCGGATGGCTCTTGGTTGGGTCGGTTTTGGTTCTTGCGGTTTAGATGCGGCCGGGTGCTGACTGAGCCAGCCGGGTCCGATTCTGAAGTTGCGGCAGGAAGACAGACGGTACTGGTTGGGCTGGCAGTGTGGTTAGTTGATGTGTATTCAGTGGGTCAAGCCAGAGTTTGTTTCAAGGCTTTGGCCACAGCGGTTTTCACTTGATGTAAAACACTTTGTGATATGTTGCAGATAATATTTGATTGCTGATCATCTCACCACCACGATGCTATGGAGGTTATCGTCATATACAGGCTGCCATTACATCTTACTGGTGGAAGCATGCCATCCAATCTACATCTGGACAAACTCTTCTTCTGTGGTCGCGGGCGAATGCGGTCACTGGACGGAAACAGGAAACACCTGAGCTCTACTAGAGCACAGATTTCTTCACCATCAGTCTGCAGCACCACCGCGATATTCCCACACAACCAAAACCAATAATTTCACTGGTTTCATTTCAAAGCATCAGTGCTCCAGCACTGCGACCATGCTGTTAAGATACTGGGTCCACGGATGGTCTGGGTCAGGTTGACTGTGTGACTCGGTGTGGTCTGATTGGATGAGTAAGTCTTAGGACCCGCAAGGAAAAGTTTGATTTGGTTATTCTTGGTTCTAGTGGTGTTTTTGTTCAATGGATAGTATCTAAGCTGGGCAAGAAGAACTTTGCTGTTCTGGATTAGGTCTGCTTGGTTAAGAATCTGGCTCTGGGTTAGAGGTTCAGTCAGTAGAGGTACTAGATTCAGGACAGGCCAGAATGGGATGTGGTTCTGGTTACTTGTTCAGTGGGAGCTACTACTGGACTCAGGTCGGGCTTGACTGGCGGTCCGCGGAGCACCATAGAGGGTCACTGATGCTATGTGGTTATTCTGCATCACCTGAGGAAGAGGGAAAGAGATCACATACAAACGCAGGGGTTTGAACTATTCAGATACTGTGTGCAAACAAAATGTCCATTCTCAAGGTTTCTAAAATGCTGTTTCGATCAGATCCCAATTCCACTCTGGTCTGAATCTGTAATAGTAATATTTATTTATGCAGTAAAATACGCACTCTCTTTTACCCCCTGCACAAAGTCAAGGAAACAATTTTGAGAAAGGGACACTTTACATTCTTGCAGCATTTACTTCAAACTAATTTTAGGTCCACTTGAAGCTCTGAGTTTACTTTACTGACGCCACAGAATTTCCATTGAGACACACAAAAATAAACAGCGTCATCACTGTGACTTTGGAGAGTGGTTACAGAGAGGTCTTAAATGAGCCTTTCACCCAACCAACTCACTTCCCTACATCCTGTACACACTCCAATGCTAGCTAAAGCTCCAGAGACACGTGTTCTGACCTCAAAGATCATCCTCTGCAGTCCAAAGCAGAAGGTGGAGCCAAAGGGGTTGGTGTTATTGGCTGATGAGGACCTGTCACAACACAAACATCTGATCATGTCAGAGAGGGCACTTGTTTGGATAACGTCCAAAATGTCAAGTTTGCTGTAGGAATCTTGCGGCTTGAAACAACATTCAAATATTCTCACAAGTGATCTTTGCTGTCTGTGGGACAATGTAACAAAGTGATCGATAGTGGCTGTGTTTATTGCAGGAGCATGTGTAAGTACCTGTGGAGCACTACAGGTTTTTCCATCGGGTGACCCAGCAGATCTTGAATCTGATCCCACTGACAGAGAAACAAAATGTTGGCAGTTAATAAAAAGGCTTGTTTATCCACTGCCAACACTGATTTGAATCCGTGAAAGGTCACGAGACCTGTATAGAAAGCTTGATTAGGGGATTAACAACAGAACTGTGGTTGTATTAGCTTCCCGGTGATTTCACTGCTGTTTGAAATGGCAGCACACATTCAGACAGACCGCTGTGAAAACACATGAAACAAAGCGTTTAACTACGCACAGATCAGGTTTTAGAAATAGTGACGCCAGAACTCACTGAAGAAAACATCAGGCCAAGAGAACATGTCAGACCAGAAGTGCCACCATGTGAATTTAAAACAAAGCACTGACCTCAGGTGAAATGTAACAGCTGAATAAATTCTGTCTGGGACTGACCTTGTTGTAGGTGGTTAAGATGCAGTCCTCCGTCTGAGAATCAGCTCCTTCTAAAGTGCAAGGACATAAACCCCGCCCCCAGAGAAACAGAAATTAGATGAAGGGCAGATTAAAGATCAGCATTATACCATTTATGCCGAGGCATCACTGAAAACTGCCTCACCTTTCTTTATGACTAGTGGAATCTTAAAGTCACATCGATGATATCTGTGATGAGAAGGGAAAGAGAAATAAGCGCTAAGTTGATATCAGCCGTGGATGTAGTTAATTATGATAGAGAGAGATGGAAAGGCGGAGAAAAACTGGCACGGCAAGATATTTACATATTGAAGTTGTAATGTCCGGGGTAGTTGGTGTGCAGGACGAACTTCTTAACCAGGTGAGTTGTAGAGTCAAACAGGATATCCTGAAAAATTACAACACAATCTTCACATCACACAGCAGTCACATTGCTTTTGTGTTGGGCCAGAACAGCTCACTGCATTCCTATCTACTGCAAACAGGGGCAAGCAAATGCAGATAGAGGCAGGACCACCCCCACCCCCCACACAGCCATTCATCACTACCAGCTGGCCGCTGAGCAGACGCAGAGGAGCCCAAGCTTCTTTTCAGAGGATCTGAACTAGAGCCTGATTAATATGGGACTTTTAAGGCCGATAATTTATATCAGAGGATTTTAAAATCAGATCTTCTTTTCAGAAACACAACACAAAGATTATTGCTAACATTTGTTGTGTGCAGAATTGAGACCTCACCAAGAGAACACGACGTGATTCAGTTTAAAAATAAACGTTCTTTATTGTTATAAATGATACTTTGAACACAAGCACAGCTGATTGCTGTGTTTCGTGGTGGATTTGTAGCTTTCCAAACAGTTGCCAACAGGGGAGTTGCAGAGTGGCCCCTGGTCGACAAATTATGCAACACAACACCACTCATAACATCAGGATCCATTTCTTTTTTTAATTGTCATTTATCGGCTGCTATGACCACGATATCGATTTATCTTTAATCAGCTCATATCAGGCTCTAATCTGAACAACAGCTGATCAACAGATCCAAAAAATAAGATATAAAAAGGTCTGATCCCTGAAAAAAGGGGAAAAAGAAACTTCTGTACTCTGTAATGCAACCTAACAGTCCTGTAAAAAAATACTGCCATGAAACAATACTATGCTTTACCACAAGTGTGTTTGCCATCATTTCTCTCCAAAAGGTCCATTACCATGAACAGGCTGGGTGTCCACAATATATAACTGTAATTGTACAGCACATTAAACATGCTCAATAGTACAATAACGCAAAGTGAATGATGCCTCTTTAAAAATGAACTGAATGAATTCGCCTACATTAAAAACACAATCACTTAAGCACAGAAATGTGTACACACAAACAAGCCTAGGTGGAGTTCACGTACCACTCCGAGGGTGAAGTAGTTGAAGAAGTAGTCGTTACATTTAGAAGGAACCTGTTTGTGAGGTGATGGAGAGTGGATCTTCATCTAGAATAAACACATAACAACAAGAGGATAAATATACACATATTCTTACATATTAATTAATTAAGTAAAATATTCACACAGTCAGCCAACTCTGGAGAAAAAAATAAGCTTTTTATCTGTAAAATATTGAACTTTCTTAACCAGCTAGTTAACTTGTCTGTCTCCTGGTGCTGTGTGGGTGGTGAACAGTGAGTTTAATAGAGTTTATCTGCATGTTGCTGTGAGAAAAGGTTTCAAGTAGTTCTAACAAGTAAACACTGAAAGGAACAAAGCTTTCCTACCTTGTCCTCAGATTTGTAGAAGACTTTATGTGGCGAGCCCAGAGCACCCAGTACATCCTGACAGGAGTCACCAAAGAAGATGTTCCTTTCTAGGGACCTCACTTTAGCGTCAGCCATCACACCCGGGCCACAACCTGCACTCACCAGTACAACAGGAAAGGAAATCATTCAATCTCCAGAAAAATGACAAGAAAACAAAGTTAAACAGAATGCTGGAGAATAGTAGTGACAACGATTGTCTCTGAAGGTGGACTGTTGGACAAAAGCGTTTACCATACAGCTAGATATGCACAGTCCCTGCAGCTAAATCTGTTTCTCCATGTTGGAGTTACATAATTAAGTCTGCAGTGGAGACAGACTAATTTAATGCGATCAATATTGCTGAGTGCAAAGTGTTTAAAATTGTGTTACTTTCCAATCAAAAAATATCTGGGTTGGACTTCATGTTAAACTATCAGCAGTCTGGAGGTCTGACAGGTAAAAAAAATCATCCTGTGAATCAAAATGTAGATATGAGGAAAACACTTCTTATACACAGAGACGCAGAGACATCTGTTACCTGCAGTGAGAAGGTGGAGTTTGAGCCCCAGAGGCCCCGCCCGGTCTCTCAGGACATCCACGCACTCTGCATAGATGTTACCAAGGAAACAAGCCAATGGCATTGCCGGAGCTCTGAGGACAGAGAGAGCAGTTTTTCTTATGGGGTTTTGTTGTTGCTGTTGTCTTCGCATTCAGTTTGTCACATGTTAAACTGTGGAAACTCCACAGTCATTAAGTGAATTAATAATTATGTGTAACAAGGATCTCAAGCACTGATGTGTCCTTTGGCCAAGTGGGAGCATTTTGATTCTAAGTGTGTTTTCTGACCAATAATCACTAAATAAGTGTCTAGTTTGATGTTTAGTTTGTGTGTATCTGCATGTGTGTGCATGTCACCTTGTTTCTTGTAGGTTGTTGCCAGTGTAGATGTGCATCCTCTTGACCATGGCCCCGTGTGGAATCTGCAGGGAGGCCAAACCCATGGCAAAGTTAGGCTGCCAAGGCAAAACAACTGGGAGTAGTACAGGTCTGGTATATACATTTTCCTTTTCCAAGTACAGAAAGATTATGCTTGATTTATGATGAAGCACTGTGAAGAAAACGTGTCATAGCACACTGACTGACACTTAATACCCAAACAGGGAAAAGCATGTTTCCATTGACTGATGAAGCTACATTTTAATGCTATTTGCATCTCTGTCAGGTAGCAACTTTTAATCTTATAGGAGGTCCACTATCCAATAACAATTCACTGTGAATTTTTTCCCATACTGATTTTTTTGTGTATTTCCAAGTTGCATTCAACACCGCCAGGCAGAAGAGATGCAGAATAGCTGAAGATGATAAAGCAAAGCAAAGCAAAAGCAAAGAAATTACCATTAGCATTATATGGATTATTTACCCTGAGGAAACTTTCAAGACATTTAGCAAAGACATTTTCAGTATTAATTAAATTTGATGGAAAGGGAACTGTGCTTGTTTTAGGTCCAAACTATTTTCCTAAAAAAAGCGGCATTGTTACAATGTTGTGATTGTGACAGAAGTTCATAGGATTTTTGTCACAATGGGGTCCTGGGTATATAGAAATTTTTTATTTAATTTTATTTATTCTAAGTGCACTGTTTACATTTTAAAAAACACTCAGCTCACAAAGAATCTCAGAGATCTGCCATCTTACACACTCGTGACAAACAGGAAAAAAATACAGCTGAGTGCTGATCTTTAGAAAAAGAAATGCAAATATTATCTGAAACTAGAAGCTGAAACTACCACACTTGTACCTGCACACTTCTACAGATCGCAAGCAAGCAGGAGCTGTTGTTTAAGTAAATAAAACAAAACCATTTAAGCAACTCAACATGCAAATCAGGGCAACTGGAGGGTTTAAGAAATAATCAATGCAGGAACTATCATATCACTGACACAGATAGGTTGGAGCAGCCAAATGGATAAACAAGAAAGATATGATATGCTCCAAAAACTTTGTCAATTTGATATGAAGTCAGCTGATGGAGCACTAAAAACATCGCTACATGAGGTGTGCACAGTAGCAAGCTGCAGAGTAGAGCAGATGGCAGAGCAGCTGGTTCATGACATGCATCCACAGCAGCTGTCCAGTACAGACGGAAAAACATCCACAGCAACTGTCCAGTACAGACAGTAAACCATCCACAGCAACTGTCCAGTACAGACAGTAAACCATCCACAGCAGCTGTCCAGTACAGACAGTAAACCATCCACAGCAACTGTCCAGTACAGACAGAAAAAACATCCACAGCAGCTGTCCAGTACAGACAGAAAAACATCCACAGCAGCTGTCCAGTACAGACAGAAAAAACATCCACAGCA
>JAPMOB010203593.1:0-10863 GCA_029875015.1 Lepomis gibbosus
AGGAAAAAGTAAATTAGATATGAAGAAATGAGAGGAGACAAAAAGGGAAAACAACTTAGAGAAGGAGGAAGTAGGCAGAAGAGAAAATGGAAGATGAAAAGAGAGAAAAGTGAAAGGAGAGTGCAACGAAAATAAGGAGGCAAGCTAAATAGAGGGAGTAGAAAGTGAAGATGAAGAATACAAAAAATATTACAATATAAAGCAAATGAGGGAGATGTTTCTGTTGTTTCTGGAAATCAGGAGAGGAATACTGGTGAAATTTTTAATCCACTTCAAATAACTTTGAACATCATTTAAAGTGGTATATATATTGCTATGCTTTCATTATTAAAGGTTAGCTCCATGGCATGACCTCCAAATTCGCAAATAAAGCAAACGTTAGAAAAACTAGAAAGAAAATGGTGTTCCACCAATCTGGAAGAATCTTGTTTAATCTGGCAAGATAGTCTTAAAACATATAGGAAAATAAGAACAACCCCTGGTTTCTTTTAAGCACTGTAGACTTGTAACAACTTCAGGATCTTCTTTAATGATAAAATTCAAATTATTAGAGACAAAGTCCATCATCTCCTGCCCTCAGTATCTTCAAACTTAGTCACAGCTGTGACTCCTGATTCACTGTATAAAGAGACTGCTTTGCTCCCATCGGTCTTTACCAACTAACTTCAAAGTTTTCTTCATCTATGCCATCAAACCTGTCTCTTAGACCCCATCCCTACTTTGCTTCTTAAAAAATTACCGTTAACACATCTTTACTAAATATGATCAATCTGTCTTTATTAACAGGCTACAGGCCACATTTATCTCAAGTAGCTGTAATTAAACTTCTTATAGTTTTTCTCCATTGCTTAAATACTGTAACCAGGCTTTAGAACTCAAATTTCCGTTTATCAAAAATTCCACTCATTTCCCAAAACCATAAACATGATTCCCTGTTTTGACACCTGATTCAGAATTGTATAACTGCCAATGCAACATTCAATGCTTTTTATTTGTCATTGCCTACACCATGTGGTCATTTAGAAACCGCTAACATTCAGTATTGTTCATTCAAGTCGACACAGCATGAGCTCAGTTAGCACACAATTACGCAGGTGGAAACACAAAGAGTCATAACTGATAACACACCAATCAGAACCTTCAAAAGATAGATAAAAGCCAGGTCATCCAGTTTTGGAACAATGGATCCAGAGAGACATAAAGGATGGACACCAGAGAGGAGGAGGAGGAAGAGCAGCAGGGAAAGGAGGAAGAGCTGGAGGAAGAGTATGAGTTGGAGGGTGAGTAGGGAGAGGAGGAAGAGGTAGAGGAGGAGAAGGTGGTGGAGGACGAGATTCTCTGGCCTGTCCCAGACCAAAGCATGGATGCTGGGTCAGAATCATATTTTAGTTTAGTGCATTGTAGGCTACTGTACAGTACATGAAGCGTGGTGTTCACTGTGTAAAAGCAACCATTTTTTGTAGTATTGTTTTGAATTTATCTCACCAGTGTGTAAGACTATGTGGTAGTTTGTGTGTTTTTGAAGTGTTGTGCCTCATGTCTGAGGGCAAGGTTTGGTTTTTCAGTAAGATTGAATGGTTTAGAGTGAATAGCTTCATTTTCACCTGAAAATTAAAAGTTTGGGGAATTTGCTGAGAAGTTACGGATTTGTGTTTAGACTTATGAGAAAAGGAGGCTGAGAAAAGGAGGCATCATTTCAAATGTATTAGTAATTGAGAAAAACTGTAAAAAGCCTATTCCTGATCCAGGGGTTTTAGCCAGCTAGTGTCCTATATCTAACCTTCCCTATCTCTAAGATCCTTAAGAAAGCAGTCACAAATCAGTTGTGTGACTTCCTAACAATAGTTAATTTGAGGACTTTCAGTCAGAATTTGGAGTGCATCATGGCGTAGATGAAAAACGTGAAAATCAAAAATGACTTAAGTGCAGTAGACTTTTCTCGTTAGATCTTAGTGCTGCACTTGACATCATTAACCATCACATCATTTTACAGAGAACATTTAATTGGCATTAAATGAACATATCTAAGTTTATGTTATGTTCTATTTATCAGACTGATCACAGTTTGTAGATGTTAACAATGAATACTTCATGCATGCTGCAGTTAGTTATGGAGTTTCACAAGGTTCTGTGCTTGAACCAATCCTATGCCCCTCATATATGCTTCCCATAGACAATATTATCAGGAAATATTTTCATTCTTACGCAGATAATACTCAATTATATCTAACAATCCAGTCAGATGTAACCAATCAGCTATAGTTAAACTTCAAGCATACCTTAAGAATGGATGACCTGCATTTTTCTGATGTTTAACTCAGACAAAACTGGAGTTAGTATAGAGATAGTATTTTGTCCTAAACACCTCTGGGGCAAAATACTATCATACCATCAACCATCAATCATTTGAGTTGTTGAGTCCAGTTGAACTGAACCCTGGAGCTTTTACTCATTGGTGCAGTTCGTTTTGGTTGATGTGCATGGCAATAAATCACAAAAATCACAGAATGCGTACTATGGAATATCATTTCATTGATTAAAAAAATATTTTGTCACTTTTGTTGACTGGTGAACTAGTAGCACGTTTGCTGTTGGCTAGCATTGGCTTGCATTTTATCTTCTCTGCACTGGCTCCCTCAAAAATCCAGAATATAATTTAAAATCATTCTCCTCACCTACAAAGCATTACTGGTCTGGCACCAGTTTATCTTAAAGAGCTCATAGTACCTTTTTATGATACTAGAACGCTGCGCTCCCCAAATACTCTAGTAGGGTTATGAGTGGTTCCTAGCGTCTCCAAAAGTAGAATGGGAGCCAGAGCCTGTCAAGTTCCTCTCCTGTGGAATCAGGTCCAATTTGGGATTTGGGAGACAGACACCAACGCCACATTAAGGAGTAGACTTTCCTCTTTGTTAAAGCTCATAGTTAGGGCTGCCAGGACACTTCCCATGATGAACTTCTCTCTTCTCCTCCCCATTTGTATGCCTTCTTATCCCATGCATGTTACTAACTTGACTTCTTTACTTTACCATAGTTTTGTGCTTTCTTGTACCTCTCCTCTCTCTTTCTTTTGCTTTCTGCAGTTTTTTCTGGCTCCGGAGCTATTGAGTCTGGATCTATGGCTACTTCCCCCTGTTCCTGCTCGGCACACACTGCTACAATTATTATTATTAGTCTTATTATTTTTATTATCATTAATATTACTATCATTATTAGTACTATTATTAATTTTCATTTATGTCTGTACCACTTCCACCAGTACTGTTGTTTTGAATTTCTGTGTCTCTGTCTTGCACTGAGCTGCTGTCCCCCCTCCCCACTAAAAGGGAGACTTTCCTTACCGCTGTTGCCAAGTGCTTGCTTGTGGTGGTAAGAGTACAGTCTAGACCTGCTCTATATGAAAAGTGCAATGAGATAACATCTGTTATGAATTGGCAACGCATAAATAAATTGATTTGAACGATTCTTTTAGTGTATGGATGATAGTACACCCCAAGATACAACTATCAGCTCTCATAACAAACAGACCATTTCAACACGTTGTAGACTTCAAAAAACACCTTACCACAACTACTGACCAACACGGGTGTGAGGCTTTAAATAAGTGCTGATGCTGTTGACACACGACAGCCAAAACCGGATGTTTGTTGTCAACTTGGCGGTTCAACCCAAACTGACGTGATGAGAATGTTTTCACTCGCATTTAGCAATCACTGCGAGAGATGATCTGCCCTGTCAGAGGAGCAGGGCTATGTTTAGGATGCTGCATGGCTCCACGTCATGTGTGGCAGTAATCACTGTGGTTGTAGCTCTGTATTGTCATATGTTTGCGTGATAAATGACACTGTATTGGAGGCCAGACAAATGTATCAACATAAAAAGGCACTTAATCCCCAAAATGTTGGCAATCCATTCTCAAATAAGGAGCAATGTGTAGTTCTGTTCATTTCAACTCCATGTTGACTTGCTTGCAATGCCTGCAATTTTATAGCTGTCCATTAAATATGAGGCTACAGCTAGTGGGTGGTTAGCTTAGCCAAAGGCTTAGCTTACCGCCTCTAAAGTTCACTGGCTGACACCTGTTTAGTACAGTCTATGGTTGACAAGTTATATCTTGTTTATTTATGACAATTTTTTACAGGGGTGTATGTGCTACTACCAGCGAAAACTCCAGGAAGTTACTACTCCCTGACAAGAAATAGTCCCAACATTAACAATAACACATAACTACATTATATAGTTATAATGCTTACAAATGCCAAAAAAGGGGGTTAAATTCAGTGTTACTGAGTTGATCAAGTACTTTCTTCATTTTGCATTAGCCAATCTTAAAAAACAGGTCATGAATTAACCACATGTTCCACAAAAAGACAGGAAGAATTAATTTTGCCTTTAAAATTTTCATGTTAGGTAGGTAGGTAGGTACATTTATTGTCACAATATAACAGGTTATTTTTTAAAAATTGAACTCCCTTCTGCTACATAGCAGACAATATACATTAATACAGAAGCAATTATAAAAATGGTAAAAACAAATAAATAATATTCAGTGATCAATGGCGCAGTGCTGAGGATGAATTTCAGTTTAAGTGCCTGATTGCTTGGGGGGAAAGGCTGGTGGTACGGCAGCTGAAACTTTTATATCTCTTTCCAGAAGGCAGCAGGGTGAAAAGCCTGTGGCCTTTAGTATCCTTTTGGCTCTGCACAGACACCTCATCTCACCGATATCAATGATGCCCGGGAGATGTGTAGGCCTACGGATGATCTTCTGAGCAGTTTTAATCACCCGCTGCAGAGCCCTCCTGTCCTGGGCCATGCACATCCCATGCCAGTTTGTGATGTTTCCAGTCAAGATGCTTTCTTATTGCTCCTCTGTAAAAGGTGACAAGAACACGGAGTGGCCTCCTTATGCTTCCTCAAGAAATACAGGGGGTTCTGAGCTTTTTTCACCAGTGTGGAGATGTGATATGACCAAGACAGATTCTCTGTGATGCTAATTCCCAGGAACCTGAAACTGTTCACCCGGTCCACCTCAGCACCACTGATATAGACAGGAGTGTGTGTCTTTATCTCCTGTTTCCTGACATCAATGATCAGCTCCTTAATTTTGTTAGACCTTGGAACAAACTCTGACATGTTTCAGCATCAATGTCTGTTTGTTTTAAGGTATAACAGAACCATGCCATGACAGTAATGGCATTTTACTGATTAAAAAGAGAGTAACCTTGGAGTTACATTGTGATTTTTCAATTTCAGTTTACATTGGGGAAAATAATTTACGGAGTTTGTGGTGTTGGGAGGTCTTGGCCTCAGTATGTCCAAAGTCCTGGCTACAGCCTGGCTTCTGGGCAACCACTCAGATCCTACTCTAAAGTAAGCGTCTCATGCTTCTTGTCTCTTGTTCTACAGTTTCATGTTGAAAAGGCCCATCGAACTTGAGATAAAAGTAGAGCCTATATTAAGTCTGAATAGATAACTTACAAATTGCAGTCTTGGTTAACCATGTTAAGACATAAGACAGTGAAATCACTGTTTTCGTGCTAGCAGTGGCTCACATATGAGCTCATGTTTATAAATATGAAATGTGTCAAGTTATATCGACTGACTAAGACTTAAAAATATCAAGTTAACCAGAGATTGTCTTAGGATGGACAGTGCCATAACAAGCCCTTCCCAGAGATGACAGCCTCTGAGACTAGTTAATGTTTTATCAGATATTTCAGAAGAGCGGAGATCATTTCATGCAGTTCCACACAAGGAATAGCTGCATACCAGCTTAAATGACTCACTGCTGTCCTATAAACTAAGCCATGATCATAAAATATTGTAAAACCCTTGTTTATGGTGAGGAAACATGAAAAACATGGGCATTCAGGGTAGGTGCCTCCACTGTAGTAAAGAGGGGCCAAAAAGTTTGCCACAGACTAACTATATAGATTTTATTTGCTCAGGTATCATTGCTATGGCAATCGACAGCACTTGTGGAGGCAGCAGCCGGTATCTTCTTCAAACTTTGCTCCATTTTTGTTTATGTTTTTTCCGGCTTTATTGCCAAAACATGTGTTACCTCTGACATAAACACAGTCATTGGAAGATGAAGACAGGGTTCTTGGATTAAAGAGCAGCAGACCACAATCCACCCGGCTCAAACAACCGGACCAGGTGCCACGGCGGGTTCAGTGATGGCTCATTGGAGAGGAAGGAGAGCCAGGAGAGGAGCCATGCTGGCCCAGAAACTTGCCCCATCAACATCCTGGATCAAGCACTTGGCAGGTGGTCCATGTTCCGAGGTGCCGGTGCAAGACTCTGTCAAGATTAGAGGAGGTGGACTGTGTGTTTTACATCAATGATCATTGGTGTACAAACGAACTCAAGATGGACTCCAAAATGTCAGACTGTTTATTGTAAAGATGAAACTTTCATATTATCATCTGGTTCCTGCTGTTTACACTCACCCCAGGTGCAAATTCAAAAAATGCACTGTGGAATGTCCGGGGTGTATACGTGTATGTATATATATAACTGTATTGTTTTATTTTTTGTTACCATATTTTAATATAGGTCTATATTTAGTTATTTAGTATTTACTTATGGTGTGTGTGTGTGTGTGTGTGTGGGTAGCACAAAGGAATTACAAATGTCGTTTTGTTATGCAGCCTTGTGCTGTATAATGACTTATAATCAACCTTGTACCTTGATTTGACAAATACATGTGATTATTGGATAAATTCTGAAATGTTACTTAGAGACACCTAGCAGAAATGAATGTGAACCCTGAGGGGAAACACATTCCAAAGCATGAAACCTGTCAGAAAACCATATAACTACTCTAATGAGGTATCTCAGTACTAGCAACTGAAAGGTGTGACGTTCTCTAGTCTAGGACAACTTTGTATGTACCACCATCTTGTGAAATTCTATGGAACTGCAGGAGAAAAGGGCAACACACTTTTTTCACAGCACACATCTTTTTAATAAACATTATTGTAATTTATCCTAACATCAATAACGACTGCATTCCATAAGGTGATCCAGTTTATAGAGTCATCATTAGGAAAAGTAGGTTTACCTGTGATTTTCTCACATGGAAGCAATGAGAAGCAGTGAGCCTCTCTTATCCTTGGTCACCTGAATATTCAAGTTACATTTTTACATGATGAATATCGGTGTCTGAATTTCAGCAATCTAAAAAGGGTAACTTTCAACTTGACTTATTTTTGGGCTTGAGGGCAATTTGAATGTAGCCTTAATTTACCTTAAAATGACTTAAAAAATAAGAAACCAATAAGATCCCAACACTGACATATTTTTCAGGTTTGACGACTTTAATTAAATTTCCTAATATTAAAGTCATCCACACATAACCTAAATGATCATGCTCCAAATGTGCTCAGTGACATGGTGGTACCTCCTAAAGCTCCTGGCTCAGTAACTCAGACCTTGTCTCTGGGGAACTGAGGGGTCCGGTTGAAAGAGAGATTAGTCATGAATGACTTTGTAGCATCACTGTATGTTTTGTATGCACTTCTTATGTTTTTCACATTGACTTTTGTGTATTGTATCATGACTTTTTCATGTATACACTACACAGAGACACCACAGAATGTTCTGTAATGAAAGTTTGGTTTAAATTCATGAAAATTCATTGGTTTGCATTAGTGCGTTATGTGAGACTCACTGTTAAAGCTCCAATGCCTCCCTCAGCTGGACATGAACGGTCCTACTTCTGGCTTTTTTTGTCACTGTGGGGCAGTCTCAGGGATGTTTCAAACTTCAAACCATCCATGCAAAGATTTTTATGCATGTTTGGCTCCGATTAAGGTTTCAATGAACACCCCCACAGACACCTGAAAGCTGTAACCTTCCCCCTTTAGGGGAACCCAGACTTCACACAACATAAACCAGACAAGTCTCTACGTACTTACTCAACTCAGTTTATTTACAGAGTATTTGAAGAGCCATGTATGCAAATGTACTGAAGTTACTGAAAGAACTCTTCTTGTTTTACACACGGGGAAGCTGATTAATCACTCAGAGTTGGGTCTTTCCATATTTTGATCCAGATGTTTAAAAAAGCCAATCAGTGACGGTTTCTTTGTATACATTACTGTCAAGTCCCTCAGGGAAACAATAAATTAACAAGGTTGTTAAGCCGTGCTCCATCTTCCAGACTTCAGTAAATGTAGCGGTTCGAAACAGTTAATTCTGGGTGAGGACGGGCCACACACAAATCTATGCGACACCAAGCCTGCAATAATCCAACGGAGAGCCAGAAAAGATCAAATAAGAGAACGCTTAACAAAATGTAATACTAATATAACCTTCCAGCCCTCCCTCAGATGTGCCATCAACAAGCAATATGATCAAAGGGTTTAAAGTGATGAAGGCGGTGAGGCTTTCAAGCCGAGATCTGATGTCACAGTGATCCTTCTAACCCATAAACGCAGCATCTTTTAAAAAGGAAAGTATAAGGACTTTAGGAAGTCTTTGTCAACAACAAATCCCGATGAAGAATTTGACACAGGGTTTCAATGCGTGCAATTTGGAGCAAATAGAAAATCTGTAATAGCACAGTAAGGACCTTTAATCTTGAATACGTTTTATTTGCAATATCACTTTTTTTCTGCTACCAGAATGACCCAATCAACTAAATTCACTTGCATAATCATCACAGTTCAGTATCATAGACAGAGCAAAAGCAGGTTAAGACTAACTCAGAAAAAATAGGTGAAAAACAAGTTTGTAACTGACAAAATCTTTTAAAAAAGCCTCAACTTTCCCTTTAAAGACAACTACACCTCCCAACTCTCACAAACGCCCTGAAGAATACTAGTTTGGAAATGTCCCGATACCAGTTTGATTATGGTGTACATGCCTTTTTTTAATGAAGTAACACTGAAAATAAAATAGAGAACAGGCAACACAGATAGCATGGACACAGTTAAAAAAGGAAAACAAAAACAGCCCCATGTCCTACACCCTTAATAAAAATTAAAAAGACATTTTCAACACATTTTAGTAGTCTGCTATAACATGCATAAGGCTTCTTTTCAACACAAAGAATTTGCGTCATTATACCTTTCTGAATGTGTTGGCAATGTATTTTTTTTAAGCGTGTAGAAAGAACCTGCTCACCCTCCCCAAACTGTCCATCAGGGTTTGAAAAGAAGATTTTTACTAGAACATGTACTATGTGAGAAAACCCATGGGTGAAACAAACATTACACAGGCAGTATCTGAGAACAAAGTGTGGAAACTTTTAAGATGTGGCAAAAAAAAACAAAGTCATACTGCTGCAGAAATAAGACAAACTCTGAAAGAACAAAACATGACATTAAATCAGTAGATTTTGGATTATTAGGAGCACAATCCTCCCACCTAATTGGGATCATGGTTGCACAATAGTTCTGTCAACCTAAGACCAATGTTAACATGTCAATGAAAAAAGATTAAATTTCATCTGCCAAATGCTTAAATGTTAGTCGTGGCTGTTCAGCAGTGTCCCCTTTGGCAGGTACACAGCAACCTTCAGTGTCTCTCTTCTAAATTTATATTACAGTAAAAATGTAAGAATGAACCCCCCCCCAGTTGTCTATGGATGACGACCTCTGTGTTTTCATCATCTAATTCTTCAAAATGTCACTTTATTCACGCTGCAGTTACAGAAAGTGTCTTTTTCAACAGTTTATGTGGGATAAAACAGCAGGTTTGAGGAAGTATTTCCTGTGTGGGAACCCTTTAAACAGACGCACTTTGATTTCCAATTTTAAAATTAAGATAGTCTTTGCTGTGCGATGAAAATACTGTTAAGAGTTTCCCCTCTGCTCCCAGTTTTAAGTGCCTCATGTGCTCTTGAGATGATGAAGTAGCTGCAACGCCAACTTAACATTCAGCATTGTGACGTGTTGGTATGCACAGGCACGCAGGAGAGGAAATCCAACTAACCTCCTTGTTGCATGTGTGGGCTATTTTCCTAAAACTCATCATACTCCCTAAAAAGAGTAAAGAGAAAACTTCATCATTCTTTCTAGTGGTGGTGGGTGGGGGGGCAGCTGTACACCCTGTGTTTAAATAACAGAACATGTCATATCTTACAAAAGACAGATGTGTTGACAAGTGATGCATGTGTTAAAAGAACAGCTTTAAAGCATATATATATATATCTATATATATATGCAAACGTACCAGTATGTGCCTAGTTCTGGAAAACATATTGCATGTTATTTTTAAGACTGTCGTGGGGAGGGTGTCATTCTCTGCCCATGCATTTAAATAGCAACACAGGAAAGAAAAAAGAAAAAGAAAAGAAAGGCTAACACACACTTAACGCATCTTAGAGAGGAAAATAAGTCACCCAGAGGTCTGCAGCAGAAAATCTTCTCATTTCTTTCAAATAGATTTGGACTTATAATCTTAGTTTTTTTTTTCTCTTTTGTTTTTTTGTGTCCGGTAAATTCAAATGTTGACAGTATAGGAGTACATTTTGTGGATCACATTCAGACGCATCGTCTCTCTTCTTCTATACTTCAGTGTTGCCCGCGTAGAGCCTGGTCCATGCTCGGGCTGCAGGAGAGAGAGAGAGATAAAATGGTGGGGGGAGGGTGCGTGGATAAAGAAAGAGTCTACACAGATGCACAAACTCCCAGAACAGGCTGCCTATAGTAACTGAAACATCCCAGTATTTCCAAATACAAAACAATCAGTTAGTAGAGAGAGAGAGAATGAATCATCAACAATTTTGATGATCGATTGTTTTAAAAAGTTTATCAAGCAAACATGCCACGCAGGGTGGGAAATTAACTTTTTTGCCCACCAGCCACAGTGGCTGGTGGATGCCCAACTTTACCAGCCACTTATATTTTT
>JAPMOB010203628.1:0-12192 GCA_029875015.1 Lepomis gibbosus
TCTCTCTCTCTCTCTCTCTCTCTCTCTCTCTCTATATATATATATATATATATATATATATATATATATATATATATATAGTATCTCTATATATCTATCTATATATATATATCTATATATCAGTGAACAGGGAGTCCATACTTTGCTTGGACTGACAGAGCTCTGAGATTATGATTCCAGTTTCTTTCTCACATTTAGCTGTAGAAGACTTGACAGAGCACCGCACATCAAATGCGGTGGATTTTCCTTTCAATGTTCGTTCATGTGATTATTTTTAACTTTCCCACAAAACTGAGAAATTAGGCCACCAAGAAAGAGCCTGAATGGAACAGGCATCTAAATCCTCCTTTTAATGTTTAAGAACATTATTTGGTCTGCTCAGAGCGTGTGCATCTGCCCAGCTTTGTGATACATCTGTCCATGGGGGTTCAAACACTTGGCACAGCAGACAAGAAGTTGTGTGGCAGTTTGGGGAAGAAAGTCTTGACTTTTCCTTTCCAAGTCCTTTCCAATGGGCTCTGTCATAATAACATGTTGACTCAATTAAGGTACCAGGGTAGGTTATAATTAAGTTGGGAGTTTTCCCCTGGGCCAAGCCAGAGGCCGTCTTCTTGTATGAAGCGATGCAGTAAATTAAAGATGACGCTCCAGAAGTATGTTCTTTTTTGTTGATGTGTTTTTTTATTTTTATAAGTGATCAGTTTTGTGCTACCAGTGTTAAAAATAGTCTCTTCCCTCAGCTGATTCTGCTGCTATTTTCAAGTGTGTATGATTCTGCACAGCCTCTGTGCACTACAAAGAGCAGCAACATTACCAGCAGCTGCTGAGTCACTATGTAGATGGTGTTGGTGGCTTGCTTCTGGCAATGGCAGTAATGGCGCCTTTTAAGATCTTGCTCTGTTCAAGGCCTACATTCAAGGACAAATTCAAGACATGCAGTTTGGGTTGAGCTTATTTAACAGAATTATTGTGTCTTTTCTCCTTGATGTGGTTTGTTCATGCTTGTAAACTCTCTATGTCCACATTGTGGTTCATTTTGATCTGTAACCTTTAATGTAAGAAGGCACCTTTACTCATCCAACTCTGTGCTGTTTGTCTGCCATCAGCTCATGTGTCTGTGGAGGTAACAGTGTGTAAAGATTTCTTTAAGCAAAATCATGAAACTTCTTCTGTTTGGGCTTTGAACACTTTTCTTATGGAAAGTATATGAAACACATTTGACATATGAAAGAGACAAACCTATCCAGGCACATGGAGCTGTTAAAAGGTCTATAACCATGAATTATTTAAGAATGATTCTGTTCCTTTTCCTTCAGCTCATGTAGACTCTGACCATGTAGTTTAATCAAGGTATTTCCACAATTAAATCATGTATGATACACTATGTTATGCAATATGGCGAGGAAGGTACGCAAATTAGGTTGGAAATGTATTGCGTAAGGGTTTTATGCTTTTTCTACATGTTGGCTGGTCTTCTGATCATGTGACCCTTAAGGATTTTAATGTTGTGTGTAAAGAGTAGAGCTGCTTCCTGATGAGCTGAAAAGTGCTCCACCCATCTCTCCAAGGTCAGGTATCATACAAAAGGATAGGAGATGTTCTCCCTAGAGTGATTGATTAAAAAGCCCAGGCTATAGAGGTGCTGAGCCAGAACTGCCACGCATTCATTTTAGAACATATGGTCAGTGCGTGCATGTCAGCATATTCTCATCATTCAAAACTGGGGGAAACATCCATTGTCAGCTTTTAATATGATTTCACATTGTAGCCTAGCATGATCCCTTATTAGACTGTGAGTGTTTTCTTACTCCCTGCTCTCATTGGCATTTTCCTCAGGAAAGGAGTTAATTTTGTAGGCACTTTAGCACATTACATTCGTTAGACTTGTGATCAGGTCTAGTGATTTTTCTCAGGAGTCAGCAAGCACAAGCAAGCACGAAATGAAGTTGTAAATTTAATTTGTCTACTTATTACACATTGTACCTGTTATGGTAGAATGAGCTAGCCGAATAATTAGTATTTTCTGGTAAACCAACCTCACTATTTCATTGATCTCAAATTCCTCTTTGTATTAATACTCACAGTTTAGAAAACAACCTGTCAATATAATATTGATTGTAGGTAATATTGGCCAAGGTTTCAAATAACACTCCAAACCCACAAAAGCTTTCTCCTGCAGATTCAATTAAGTGTCTTACTGTGTAGTCTATTTATCCCTCTGTGACTTCTGCTCCAGAGGACACCAGTCGTAGAGTGACAAATTTCATGATGAATGGTAATCCTATAAAATGTCGTTGGGACCAGGTCCAATATTTATTGTTATTTCAAGGGCTCTCGTAGTGAAGTAATTTCCCCTGCGGTTCAACAGCGCGGAATGTGGTATTGTCGCGTAGCATAGTAAGAGTGTCTGTGGATCCCTCCCATCTCACCTCACTGCACAGCGAGCCGCTAACAGCAGCTTTATGGTTGGAGCAAGCTAGCTGTTGAATGCTAGCAACATTACTAGTTTGACAGTGTCTTTTTCATAGGTAACGTTAGCTATATCGTTACCTTCAAGGCATGTCTATCAAGTCAATTTACATACCGCTGCAATGCACACACACACACACACACACACACACACACACACACATATCAACACACACAGCGGTGCAGAGTAGTGATGTGGGATACCACTTAATTCCTATACAATCCAACATCAAGTAATACCCAGGCTGGTATTGCAGATAGCGGTACCAATACTTTTTACACATATTTTATTTCTGGTTTAATGTGGCCTCCCTGAGGGAAATAATAGTTGCATAATGACAAGACATCAAACTACTGTCATACTCTTTAATTAGAATAAAAATATCCTGCTCAGAACTGCCGCTTCATGCCATTATCATGTTATTTTGACTTAATCTCAGATGTTTAGTGAAGTTTGCGGTGTTGAAGTATTTCACTGTCTTTACACAGACATCACAGCGTCATTATTACCTTCACAGCTAAAATACATGACTGTTTTTACAGTCAGCCATCAGTATTCAATCGCGGGAAATGTTAAGGGCTGCAGTGGCTCACTTCAAAAAAGCTACAGAGCCATAGCGCAAGCATGACTTTGACAGGCGGAAGGAGAAGTAGTTCATATCAAACGAGTTTAATTAGACCAGGTGACAGTAAGATATTTATGATAAACACACACTACAATGACTGTTTAGATATCGATCCTTTTATATGAGTATCAATCGATAAAGCTTCCAAGTAGGTAGTAGTTAGAATAGGATTCATGCCTGTCTGCCATGCAAAGTCATGTTTGGTCTCATCCTGCCTCTCTGTTGAACATTTTGACCACCCTATTTTTGATGAAATTACAGTTGATTAAATCTTAGGGCTTGATAGGTTATCATGTACAAGCTTTTCTAAATAATTTTCTAGAAATTAGAAGTTTAGATATCTAATGACACTTTCAGTTATAATCAAGTTTTGGTCCCTATATTGCTGAGTAAATGATGGGTGAATGATAACAGTTAATAAAAGCAACCTAATTTTATCCCTGTAATTTACTTTGTTTGAAGTCAGCCATGCATCTTTCTTTCGTTCAATACTGAAACATTCTTTGTTCCACTGCAGATAATTCTCTGTTGGACTCCACACATCACGCCATGGGATTTCTTGGAGATGTTCCAAGTTCAACTTGGTCATCACCATCAGCCTTACCAGCCTCACATCATACTGCCTTTGAGAGCCCAGACTCACCTGGTGCCCAGCCATCCATTTCGGAACCAAACTATGAAGTTAGGACGGCTGACATCACGCATTCTGAAAACTCAAAATCCTTCACAGCAAGTGACCTCCTTGTAGAAGAACAACTTCCTCTTTCCACTTCATCATCAAGCCCCTTCAAACCTGTATTGGGGTCTAGTCATCAATTTGAGGCACCTGTTAAACTCACCACGGACTGGAAGCTGACCAGAACAAATTTGTCCCAGCAATCTTCCCTCGTTCCTCCAACTTCTCCCCAACTTCAGCCTCAGTCAGATATATCCCTAGCATCAATAAGCACATCTGCTTTTACAAGGTCAGCAACACCTCAGCTGGGTCTTAATTCTGAGCAGAAAGAAACTTTCAGCAAACAGCAGGGTGGTGCATCAGAGCAAACACTGGCAATCATGACCTCACTTCCTGGTCAGCCTCTTGAACCCCCTAAACTAGATTTCAGTGAATCTCTGGCCGATGAACCTTACAGTAAAAACCTGGATGTGAACCAGCTGAGCCCCAGCAGTGCCCCCGTGGAGGCAAAAGATTCACCCCGTGACATAAATATGCTACCCAACCCAGATCAGATTCTGGCCCCTGGCTACTATGTGCCTTTCATTGCACCCCACCCTTCATCACCTTCATATGAACCCACAGAGATCTCTCCAGAGGACTTCTACCCCACCAACACCATGGACTTTGACTGGGGGTCTGGGGACTACTTGGAAACAATGTCTTTCTTAAATTCAGATGGAGAGGACTACTCTCTGGTCACCAAGGTGCCCTCTGACTCGTATGATCTGGAGGACTATACAGAAAGCTATGACACATCCTTCCCTTCCAGAGTGGGCATATCCCCTTCGTCCTTGAATCCTCTTCATGTCTCACCTTCTCCCAGCCTCATAACAACATACAGCACTATTGGTCCTCTAAAATCCATTTATCCTATTTCTCTTTCCTCTACAACTCACTATACAATGGAACCTACTCCCACAGCTAACAGTGATATGGCTGACGCATCAGACATAGATTGGCTCGATACTTTCACAATTCAACCGACAGATGTCCTCTTACCCGACATGAACAGCTTGGAGTATTACACCACTCAGTTGACCAAAGAGAACAACAGTTCAGACACTGGAGTCGAACATAGAGGGAATGTTACCGTGGTGTCCATCAGTGCTACAAACATCACACCCACCAGCAGCTTCACTAATGATACCAAATTGACTGAGGACGAGTCTTCCAGTGACCTGTCAGGGTTTGAGCCACATGACGAACCAACCATAGTAGTAACCACAGAGGAGAGTCCTCAGCTGATTAATTCCTCTGAGCCATTTCTGGATCCTTCCATAACCTCAACCCATTTGTTTGATTCCTCTTTTTCCACCTGGGGTGGTCAGGGGTCCACCACAGATTGGTCTTCACCTATACTAACTGTTGGTCTGGACAGCACTGTATTAATAGAAACTATGCTGCCCAGTGCCACGCCCTTGCTGCCAGATGATGTAATGTCTTCCTCCTCTCTAACAGATGTCCATTGGTTTGTTACAGAATCATTCCCACAAAGTACCATACACATCACTCCTATCTTAACTGCAACCATAGCCTTCACTCCTGTTCCTATTGAACCTGCTGCCAACACCACTGCTAATACAACAGAACTAACTCCCCAAGACTCTACTTTAACAACTGAAAAAACTCTTAATGTCACTTTAGTTTTAACTGAGCCCACATCGAATGTCCCCCCATTCGTGTTGGGTGATCAGGGGGTGACTGAAGACGGAGTTGACACCCCAGCCACAGTGACATTGATCTCAACTAGCAGTGAATCTAATACAGTCTCTGCTGTACCCACAACTACAACTGCCACCACTACTTCTCATCAAGCCACAAGTAGAACCACTGCCACCACTGAAGCCTCAACTAGTGTCAACATCATCTCTACCACCACCACCACAACTACAGCACCAACATCAAGACAGTACCTCTGCAACTTTGAAAAGCCTGATTATTTAGTAGAAATAGGTAAGTTTGGCATTCAAGTATGTTTTGTCTTATATTACAGAAACTGTTTGCAAGTATACAGAACTTTCTTATAATGGAATAAGACAATGACCATGCTTATGCATTCTTCTCAAGGCTTTCCTTCCGGGGCCACGGTTGGATATGCCAAATCTCAAGTGAGAGATATTCTAAAAGGGGAATTCAACAAGTCAGTGGAGCTGCAGGTAAATTTATCTCAGCAGGGGTTAAGATACTGAATTCATTTTGATGTAATGCCATCAGAGAGAGACATGAGATTATATTAAACAAACCACAGAGAGCAGTCACATCCAGATCCAAAGACTGTGATGGCTTCTCAAAAACATCAGCTGCTTCTTTAACACAAGCCACTTTACTTGGAATGAATGACTCTGTGATCTGTCTATGTCCTATACATCCTGCTTTGTCTGTGAAGGTTGTGAACTCTCCACCAAAGTTTGTGTTTCGGGTGGTATCTGGTCCAGTTGTGTACACAGCCATATCTGTCGTCAATGCTCTGCGAAGGTCTGTGCGCCGCTTCCTATCTGTCTCTCCTAACTGGACAACACCAGACAGTAAATATCAAATCCACACAGGTAAATGACCTTTCAACAAGCTGTCTTGTTGGCAATATTTAAATTGTCTGTGATAACCTTTAGTTTTTAAACTTGATCTAAAACTCTCTTCGTCTTCACTCCATGCAGTGCTGCAGTTTGTTCCCAGTCATATAGATGTGCGGTTCTGCAACTTCAGTGAGAGCATTGAGAAAGGTTTGACAATGGCATTTGCAGAAGTGTGTCGGCGCTCAAAGGAGTCAACCAACTTCACAGTACATGTGAGTGACACCAGAAGGCAGGAAAGCATGAGTAGCCTCACATGAGATGTTTTCATTAGGGTGCATTTCATCGTGGCTTCACACCTCAAAGCTGAATGGCCGAGTGCAGATAAGCTCACGCCTTCTGAATAAAAGCCCTTGTCTGCCAGAGCTGCGTACCTCTAGTGGAAGCTGTAGCTTAACTAAACAGTTTTTCTGTCATACAGAGAAATCTTAATAATAAACTTAGATTGCTCCACTGTTTGTGTAAGACCTGTTGCTTGTTGGCGGACTGAGCCAACCTCACACCGCCTCAAGTCATTTCACCAGTGGATAGGGCTGGACAATAAAACAATAACAATAATTATCGCAATAAATTTTTTTATAATAACAATATAACAAATGTTCAATAAATATTCAATAAATGTTTGATTGGTTCACTTGAATCACACACGAATTAGGACTGAATTTTTTACACAGATGTTTATTTTGTTGAGGAAAAAGGACAGAAAAAAACTTTACTTAATTTTACTTGTGCATATTTGTTGAAAAAGATTTTATCATAAATGTTTTGAATGTTCCTCCTCAGATTTGTGAAATGATCCACTGTTTGGAATCAAATGTTTGTAATGTTCTGACCATAAAGAAAAATTTAAACCACAATTAATCATCAGGTTTCTTTAACTTTCACTGAGGAGTAAAAATCAGCCTTTAAACGCAAAAGATATAACGATTTGATACTTATCGGGATAATTATCGGTATCGAAAGATATGAAACTTTTTATTGTGTTAACATTTTTGGCCATATCGTCCAGCCCTACCAGTGGATGACTGTGATTGCTGCAGCATAGGCTGACTTTAATTGGGATATTGCTTTGTAAACTGAAGCTGTTGTTGAGGCTTTTGGAGCTTGTTCAATGAATAGTGGCAGAAATAGTTGCCTGAGGAGTAGGAGAAAACTAGTTTATTAATATCGCTGTTCTCTGTAAGACCTAAATTCTGATTGTGACAAACTAGTTTGGTTTGTCACAGTCAGATTCATGCTAAATCTATCCATCCATCCATTTTCCATTATTTATTAGGTCTGTGTGGCGATATCATCATGATAAGCATAGTACTCCGGAAATCACTCTCCCCATCCATATTCTCAAGTTTTTGGATCTCATTCTGATAAGAGGCCCAAATCACCTCAGTTGGCTCCTTCCAACACAAAAGAGAGACTATTCTACTACAGGCTTTTCTTGGCTTTCCAAACGCCCTGTGAGCACAGACACCCAGCAAGAGAAGCTCGTTTTGGCCAGCTGTATCCACAATCTCAGTCTTTCAGTCTCTCTACAGAGAATATGACCATAGGCGAGGGTTCAGGCACCTTCAAGCTCAGCTCATTCCTTACCATGACCTCATTGTCCACCTTACCATCACTCATGAACAAGACCCCAGGATACTTTACTTGCATATGTGCACTTGAAGGGGTTCATGCTCTAGTTGTTGAGTATTAAGGAAGATTACTGTTTGTTAATAAAGAGCTTATTTGGCTATGTGGTTGGTACGCTTCAATAGTTTTGTGTAATCCTATTACACTGATGCCTGTATTATAGTCATTTAGTAGGAATAAATGTAAGGATTAACCAAGCATTTGTTGCAGCATGTTTAATGAACAACTAGCAAACTGTGCCCCTGCCAAAACTGCCAAATTCTGTGTTCTACTTAACAGTCACTGGTGCCAATAATCTTAAGATAATGAATTTCACTGTAATACACAAACAAGCTTTCCCCGAAACTACATCAACAGTAAAATGGAAAATGTTTTGTACATTCTGTTGCGTAATCACCTGTCTGCTGAACAGTACGTATCTGTGTAATTGTGTTTTAGATTGTAAACATCACCATGGCTGCTCCTAAACAACAGGAACAATGGTTAGTGAGGCAGCCGGTGGACATCACCTTCACTGTGCGCAGTTCAAGGGGTTATCTGATGGGGTCAGAGGTCAGCAATGCTCTGATGAAGCTCACAATTGTGGAATTCAGCTATTACATGGGCTTTCCTGTACTGCAGATTGCGGAGCGTAAGTACCTCAGAGTTGTCCCTCTATATTTGAGGTATTTCCACTTACTCGTATTTCACTTACTGTAATAGCTGGTGCTATATGAGTGTTTTCTGATTCTGATCACATCACAAACATTATTTTGTACCTTTTCCAACAGCTTTCCATTATCCAGAGTTGAACACCAGCCATTTGCTTCGCTCCTCCTGGGTCAGAACAGGTATCATTGTTTCACTTCTTGGCATGGTGAAAAGCTGCTACAGCTATTTGAGACCTTTTGTGCCGATATCCTGTGTGTTATTTCTGTTGTCTGTGTACATAGTGCTCCTGGGTGTGCTGGACCAGAAAGTGAGTGAGAGGACCTTCCAAGCCAGCATGGAGCGTCGGGTGGCCATGTTACTGGGGGAGGCAATGGGATTAGTCAGACGTGTTAGGAGAGCCACCACTATAGGCAACAGCAGTGTTCAGGTACAATGTATATATTTATTGCTGTACTCAAATTATTGTATTTACAGCTGTAAGCCTTTGGATAAGATAATACTTATGGTGCAAAATCTACCAGGAAATGTAAGTATTATTTGAGTAATTTCATGTCACTTTTTTGGGGTGGGGGGGCAGATAATTTCAGTATTTTGCAATATTTGTCTCTGGAAACAGTATATAGCATACAAAAGAAATACTAGTTTAATATCTTGTTCATTATAGAACAAAGCTTTCACAACTCTTTAACGGGAAGTTTGTTTATGGATTACTCACTAAATCTTAAAAAGGCCTCCTTCCTTGTACCATTTATATCATTATTCCCTGATGCAAGCTCTCTCTAACTACCTTTCCTGAGTACTGAGGCCTCATTATGTGAGCGTTGCAGTGTTTGTAACCACTGAAAGCCTTACTGCTTTACTAATCAGGCTCTAGCTTTTGTGGGTTCTCTCCACACCTGCTCAGCTCATCTCAAAGGAGACAGGATAGGGCTCTGTCTCCATGACAACAGCATCCCATTCAGCCCAGAGGCAAGCCATTCACAGACCACAACCTCATGAGTCCTTGTTCTTTCTGTTCTTCCTCATTTCTCTGGTAGTGTTACTTGATGGCTCATGTGAGACACAGAGCTGCTAAGAGCAGATCAATTATTAATTGTTTCACTTCCTCTGTCTCTTATCCTGCAGTTGGGATGATTAAGAGTGTGTCTCTGTTGTTGAGAGGGTAGGCATTATGGAGGGAGAGATACAGTGACGGGTAGGTAAAAGATTCAGAAATAGGTGGAACAGGGAGAGCAAAATATAAAGAGACTTATTATGAGAGATGAGAGATGCATATTTGATCTCTCATGAAGTCTGAGTGCATATGGTGGTCTTTAAACCGTGGGGCTGTCAGAGTGATAAATATCAGCCTTTGCTGCAGAGCAGCCTGACTCTTTCTGACCTTTCTGCCTCCATAAATGATCTCCATAAAACCCACAGAGCAATTTAGGAGAAAGAAGGACCGTATTGGTGGTGAACATTTGGTGTCTGTCTCTGTGCTAAATTTAGATCTCTAATTTTAGGCTTTGGCATTCTTTCTACCTATCTATCTATTCAAAATAATATTTTTCTTCACAGTAAGAAATCTGAATATCTGTGATACATAGAAGCCTTATTATGAGGCTAGTTTGTATTTTATTTTTTATTTTTATTTTACATTTCAGAAACGCTCATCTCTGAGTGTCTGTGGGATATAATGAGAGTGAGATGACTCAGACTGAGCGTATGAACTTCAGAAGAATCCTTTGTCTCGCTTTCTTGCACACACACGTATACATGCACACATCTCAAACAGATGCCCTAGACTGTCATGACAGAATCAGTGTGGTGTTGTCACCTATGAGAATACTTTATGAGTCTGCCTAGACAGAAAAAAGAAGACGTTGTGGCCATGCAATAACACACACATTCACACTGCCATCTTTCCACTCTAATAACCGTGCATGGACTGGGTTAGACTCTAGATGATGGAGCCTGCCCAGCCGTTTTTCTGTGTCAACCCAGGCATGACCTGCGCTTTACTCTTTCCAGTAATGTAGACAGCAGACTGTGCTGCGCCTCAGGACACACAGAGGGAGAGTGCACACACACAGACATATTAGACAACATGGAGAAATATTTAAATAGTGAATACTCTAATGGGAATACAGAACGCAAGTTGATATATAATGAGTGTGCTATGATATATATATTTTTTATGTATACGTTTTTTATACATGAAAGTAATAGACCAAATAATGGAAACATCGTAAACATCGGACTTACTAGTACAGCTACAGGTGTTACATGTGGTGTTACAATACATAGAAATACATACAATACAATTTGACATTTATTTCTGTAAGCGCTGTTTTTAAATTCAGACAGATCAGAGAGAGAGCCCCTGAATATGTAGTTTCACTGGGATGTTTCATCGGGGACTTGAAATAATATAAGTTTCAGTACAGCAAATGGTAACTAAGAAAGCCACATCCAGTAGTTGGTGCCTGAATTTTTGTTTCTGTAGTCACAAAAACTCAAAAATGATTAACGTTTGCAGGGTTCCATAGAAAATGACGGACCGCACTCTCCATTAAAAAGTCATTTTTATTATCGAAATTGTGACACTTTGCACATTAGGACCTTCATTAGACTTTCCATTTTTAATGTAGTGTGTGGTCCACCTTCAGTGGATCCTATGTTCTTTTTTAGAAGCAGCTCTTTTCCAGTTGCTTGAGCACTGTCTATTAGACTCAAACGTTGCTGAAGGGAAACATTTACAAATGGAAACCTCAAAATTAGCGATAGACTAATTAAACAGTCGATCAATTTTGAGATACCTGCCTTCACAAGGCTGATATATCATCCTAAACGACAGCAGATCTAATCTAAAACCATTACTGGCTAGCGTTTTGATATATGCTATACTGTCAAGAATTATGCAGTTGAATGACAATAACAATGCCCCTTAAACACCAGTCACTTTCTGAAATCTACAGCATATCCCAATGTATTTTTCTGTTTCATTAATTAAAAAGAATTTCCTCTAAAACAACAAGTTACTGGCTACGAGTCACTCTGCATAGAATAATGGAATCATACATGACTGTTCTTTGTTTTGATATTGGCATTATATGTCAGCCATCGGCCGCCCTGCTCTCTACATATCAGCATCGGCCATTGGAAAAACATATATATATCGGTCGACCAAAGTTAAAGTTAAAACACATCATACAACTAATGTTAATTTTGCTGGAATTGAAGTGAAGGTCTCACTAGCCCATAATTTCCTGTGATCTTGCCAAATGCCAGATTCAAATTTCCTAACATTCATAAGAAACAGATTTTCATCTCTTTTATCACATATTTATACTCAGTAGTTAAAGCAATTCAAGACTTGGATAACAGTGTTCAGAGATTAATTAAAGCTGTTTTGATGACAAAGGCTTACATCTTATTAAGTATTAGATATTTGTTCAGAAACCTGTGACTCTCACGTCATCTGAACTGTTAAAAAGTTTCTCGTTCATACTCCACATGATTTCATGTAGATAGTCGGATAAACACTCAC
>JAPMOB010203631.1:0-19100 GCA_029875015.1 Lepomis gibbosus
TTTTTTTTTTCATGATTTATTGTCCTTTGTCCTTTGCATGCACACTCATATACATATTCGGACATCACTGGCTAGAAGCTAATAATAGGGTGATGAATAATTAAGGTGCTATGTTCATTCATTACACACTAAAAGAAATGGTTGGCAGGAGACACACACACACACGCTTTTTCTCAAGCCTTTTCTGTCTGCCCCCCATCTCATCTCCGCTCTCTCTGCCCTGTATGTGAATATCTTGTCACTTGGAGACGCTATGTTAACATGGATGCCTCTGTGTGAGTGTGTATGTGTGTGTGTGTGTGTGTGTGTGAAGGTCACTCATTTTTCTAACCAGCACATCATTATTAAATCATGAATCCACTTCTGCTTCTCACTGTTTGGTTCTCATGTTGTGTTCGTGTTATGTGTGTGTGTGTGTGTGTGTATTTGTTTTTCTGAATTCGAATGTGCGAATGTGGAAAGGCATGGTAAGGTATGGTGTTGTGTGTGTTCAAGCATGTGCACGAATGGTCTGGTGTGTGTGTGTGTGTGTATTTGTGTGTGGCCCTGGGCCCCCTTGAGTTCTCATTATGGTTAGAGTGGATGGCCGAGCCCAGCCCTAACATCTGTCTCTGAGAGTGGAGGGGCCCCACTCCGAGCTCTTAGCCAGGGAACACCCTCGGAGGAGAGGCCTCTTTCTGCTGCATAACAAGCCACACCACTGCACCTCGTGCCGCAGAAAAGTTCACTTCTGTACTCCAAATCAGTTCTTAAGATAGACATTACATATAGCATTTTAACATTACACTGCAAACAAATAAGTCCATCAGAGAAAAATCAGCCAGTCAGACAGTACGCTGCATTTAATACTGTGTGGCGTCTGGTCAGTTAATACTAGGCTTTCTGGACACCTCACTGTTACTGTTGTCTGATAATAAAGGTTATTGTTTACCTGAGGTTCAAAGGTCATTCTTGACCTCAGAGACAGCATTGGACAACAAGGTCCATCTAGTAACTCTACTGGTGTCTTCAGAAGGTGTCAAGTGATCTTCATCAGCAGAAATGTGGCCAATGGTCTTTTCAAATATTTAACTGCTTGTTGGCTTACAAGCCACAAATGTTCTCCAAATGAACTGTCCTTAAGAATGAAAGTGTTTTCTGACCTGATGAAAACACTTTCATTCTTGATGCCACTGTCAGCATAATGAGCCGTTTTTCTGTGCCTTTTAGAGCCATTACGCATCACTGGTGAAAAATTTAAACCATGGTAACTCAGCTATGATTAAGGTTTGGTTAGGTTATGGCATTTAGGTACAGAAATGATTTGGTTCAGGGTTAAGGGCATACCGCGTCTCAGTTTCTTGAGATATGCTGGATGGATACTGGATTCTGTTGTTTAGACCACTTAGTTCAGAAGAGCCATACACGCCCGTCTTTGTGAAACTCTGCAGCCACTTTTGTAGAATATTCTTTATTCTATATTCAATATATACGGCAACAAAAGTACAGTTTTATCCATTGTAAAAATAAAAATAAAAACTTGATGTACTGTATTTGGATCATTTTATTATCATTGTCAAGTATCAATATTGACTGGGCCGGATTATCCAATTGGCATTCTGGGCACAAGCCCAAGCGCTCTTGGGGCCCAAGCGAGGGGGAAGTAAACACTTTTATTTCTTTTCCTTTTTTATTGTTTACATTTCAGATATTGACATCATGTATAACTGATAAAAAGCAGGCTGGCATTTTAAAAAAATTTAAACTGAATTATATCATTGGTCAAGCCCAAGTGTGGAAAGCAGGTAACAGCCTGCCCTTAACGTTGGTCATCTCATAACCCAGTGCTGATTTAAGCAGACTGTGGGAGTATGCTAGTTGTCGTAGCTCAAAATGAATGAGAGAAGTGGTTTTAAGTGATTGTAAACGCAAATGAAACAGAGAAGAAGAGGAGAGGGAGGCGCATCTTTATTGAGACATGTGTCATCCATTCAAAAGGAGCCAGGAAAAGAATCAGGCTGAAGACGTTGTGGGAGATGACGAGCAAGCTAGCCATAGACCGGAGGAAGCTAGTGTTAGCAGTGCACCCACATGGCACTACCTCAGGCTACTTAGAACAGGCAGACATTGAAAGCTGTTATGTATGTGGGCTATACTGCCCTTTCCTAAATGGATTATATTAAAAAAAACTTAGATGACAGTCTCAACATGAAAACAACTGCAAATAAATAAATGTTTGCTGCTAGAACATGCAGAGAGAGCGACAGAGAATGAGCATATTCCCATGTGGTTTATTCTTTAACCAGCACACTTTAATTTTGAAGCTACAGGAAACCATTTCTCAACCGCTACAACTTTGAGATTTTACATTGTTGCACATGTGAAAGAGGAGCTAGATAACTTTCTGTGGCTGGAAGCTGTGTTAGATACTCGTTCAGCTCACGTTTATTTAAATGTTGGACTTTAACTACAGACACGCAGCTTGCAGAGATTTTTAGAATAAGTTAAACGCTGTAATTTAACCGCTCATTGACGTTAGTGCTCTTCAAAGGATAGGCATGGCATTAACTAGCTTTGTGCTTAAGCTAATATAGCAATGGGCAGCGTTAGCTACTGCAAGTGATATTAGAGAATATTTAAGTAAGTCAGTAAGTAAGTGATGAGCAAGGAGAACCCTTTGCTAGAACTGCCACACTGTTTCAGAAATAAATCTACAATCAAGTCTGTCAGCAGCGTAGCCTCTACCACTCAACTACCATAATCTCCCAGGAAAATTAGGTGGGTTGGTATGGTCATGAATGTCAGACTTATTGGTCTAAGAGGAGAAGTGAGTATTGTATTTCATGTGACAAATTACCAACTCATCATGGACTCTGTCATTGGCTCTGTATGCTCGACTCTAGTCAGCTGATTGCTTTTTTTTGTGGTGTATTTGTGGTGCTGTTATCACTTGTCGTTAATCGGCTGCTATAAACGCAGATACCAATTTAAATGCAATTAGCTCATATTGGCTGATAATATCGCCCAGCAGAAAAATCAGTCCTGGATTAACTCGAGGTGTTTTCAACAAATGATACCCTATAATTTAAAATCTTGATTGTGCGTGTGGGTCGGTGGGTGGGGGCCCTAAAAGACATTGTGCCCAGGGGTCTCTGACTTCTTAATCCGGGCCTGAATATAGGTATGAGAAAATCAAAAATCCTACATCGACCAGCCTGTAGCTTTAACACAGCTGACTTTGTAGATTGAGTGCAACCAGGGCTAAAGCTTTCATAGCTTCTCTTTGTCTTGAGTAAAGACAAGCCAGAGAGTGGGGACATATTTCCACATCATCTTTGTGATGGGGAGCATACGCTTATGAAAAACGTGGTCTTAACTTAGAGGAACACAAATTACTACACACAGAATCTTTAATATTTAAAGATATTACATTAAAAAAGTATGACAAGACTGTGCTGGGAAACTGTTTTCTTGTGAGATCTAAGCTTGATTTTCTCTTTTGTTTTTCTGTGCACATAATAAGTATATTTTTTTCTTTGATGAATCAAGGGAACAGAAATTCATTATTTTCCAACACCACCCTGGTTCTTATTTATAGAGCTGAACACTGTTTATATTAGAGCCTCCCAGAGTCACCAGTGCTGTAGAGTTGCTTGCACTTGTGGGTTGGCTGCCTTGCTCAAGGATACAACGGTGGCAGCTGGCAAGTGAGGGCAGAATGTTTTTTTTCTTTGTCAACCCTAATTTTCTAAGTACTTTATTTTCTATGTACTTTATTTTCTAAGTACTTTACTTTATTGAAACTGACATCCATAATTAAACTATTGAATAAAAAATTTATGTTAAAAACACAATACATAGCAGAGAGTATTTTGACACCCATATGTGAATGTTGAACATCCCATTTGAAAACCATAGGCATTACTAAAATTCTAACAGCCTCCAATCTTCTGGGAAAGCTTTAAATAATAAGACAAGGACTTGGCTCGCAGGTGGTGTTGGATGTGTTGGGTAACCCAAACTAACCGATTAAGAGACCAAAGAGGAAAAATGTTTTTGCGAAGAGAGTCTGGTGGCTTTAATGAGAGCGATACAACGTCTGTTTCTGGTTAACCAAAAAGGGTCTTACTCTTTAATAAAACGTTTATCTATAACTTGATTTTTCCACACCAAACTTGGAAAAGCAGTATCATGTTGAAGTAGGAATGGCCTCCAAACTGTTGGCCACAAAGTTGGAAGAAACACTTTTCTAAAATATTATTAAATGCTGTAGTTTTAAGAGGGTCTGGCCCAAACCTTGAAAAATAGCTCCAGACCAAAAATACCTGGAAAGTGTTGTGCACATGCTTTGGCAAGAGGAATATCGGCTACTGCTACTCCTCCAATTATCCCTGTACTGTATCTGAAGGTTGTCACTAGTCATCCATTACAAGATTTAATCACTAACTTGAATGTATTTGTTCTATCACCTACTTTGCAGTGATTTAAAACAAGTTTTGTTTCCATTAAAAACTCCTGCCCACCGGCTGAATATACTTGAATTATACTTCACCTGACTACATGTGTAAAAATCTGACTAAACTCCAGACAAGGCTAACCATTATCTCATACCTCAGCTTTTTCTTAGATCTGTACACGCTTTCCTCCATCACCATTTGTTCCTCGGTTTCTCACAAGTCATGCTTGAATATATTGACAAGATGTGAAACAATACATCTCTGACTCATATATGCAAAGAAATATCTACTTTCAAATCCTTCACTACACCTCAATATCACATTATTTTGTTGCTGCAGTACACGCAGCTGCTGCCTCTCTCTCTTTCTCTCTCCCTTTTCCGCTCTTCCTCTCTCACTCAGACACACACACACACTGTTTTAATATCATGGGGTCTTTAGCTATAGGGGGCGGAACATAGCAACATACTAGTACCTCAAACGTGTACCTGCCCGCCTAACTTGCCCTCCACCTAACCTAGTTAGATGTAGAAGCATGTGTGGTGTTGAGGGAAGCTGCAATGGTCAGGTGTACTGTCAAGTAATGTCTGACACTACGCCTAACACTAACACAGCAACATCTACTTGTGATAATGACACACAAAGTGGCACGAGGGGTGGCAGCATCGCACCTGCCGGCCTCAGCTTCACTCAACCTTGCACTGATGCGCCCCGCTAGACATCATAGCACCACACGTGCCTCTACATGGAACTAGAAATGTTGAGTGTTAGGCGTAGTGTCAGATGTAGCTTGATAGTGCAGCACACCTGGCCATTGTAGCTTCACTCTACACCAAACGTACTTCTACACATGACTGAGTTCATTTTGTTTTGCCCGCATATTAGTGTTTGTGTGATATTTTTTGTGCATATGCCATAAAGTGTGTCGTAGGTGTTGTACAGACGATCATGGTAACGTGTTAATGTCACGCCTAAAAGAAACACACATTGCCTACGCTGCCTATGCGTGACGCCATCGGAATTTAAGGTGTAATGTCAGAGGTTGATTGAGATCGCAGAGGTCTTGTCAGGTCCTGGTGAGGCATCTGAGGTCCTCTTGTGCATCAATATTCAAATGTTCCACCCATCACACTGCTTTTATGCTAGACTGTAGGTGCCCAAACAAATAGATTATATCTAGCTGTGCGGCATTTCCCAGGTGGTATTTTTGAGCACTCGAGCATCGGCCACCTGATGCTCAGTAACATGTGAAATGGGTGATTGTGTTCTGCATGCGTGTGTGTTTGAGACGCCCGGCCCTGCTATTCCCTGTCCTCTGAGTCTTTCTCAGTCCTGGTGTGTCTCTCTCCATCTGTTTGAATAGTGACAGTTCTCCCCCACTGCTTTCAGCCAAGAGGGCTGAACACCTGTAGAGGGTGCAAACACACACGCACGCACACTCCTCCACCTCTGAGTTGCCCCCATCTTTTTTTTATTCTCCACTTATTCTTATTTACCTACCTCCAGTTTGTACCTTTTTGCTTTGTCTGAATGTTTGTTGTGGTTCTCCACTGTGTCGCAAATGACTTGTCCCGGCTGGGTGGGTAATTTTCCAGTGGCATTGGTGCTTTCATCCATGGAGTCTCTCGGGGTGCGGTGTTTATGAATTGACATCGTAATCACGCCTTTGCCACTTTCTCTCCATTTTCAGCGCCTTAGGAGGTGAGGCGGGAGGGAGAGTTTATATGCAGATGCTGACAAAAAAGAAGATGGAAATCTGTGACAGACTGTTGCAAGAGGGCAGGAGAGGCAACAGCAGAGAATAGGTGAGCAACTGACTGACAGGTTGAAATTGAAATAGGAAGAAGAAACTGAGGCCAGAAGAAAGAGAGGCTGAGAGAGAATGCACAGCTTGGAATTAGGCTGAGCAAATTGGATGGAGATTTTGTTGAATCACATTTAAAGATGCTATCTGTTGAATTTTCATATAAATAAATGTTTTGAATTATATGTTTCTGGCCTGTTTTGGATAAACAGTAGAACATTTTCCTCCTCTTTCTTCCTCTCTTGGCATTTACCATCTGTAGCTGTCGACGGACTTGGTCAACCACACCTCTTTGAAAATCCTAGTAGCCGTAATGTAGAGTTATTTTTATGGACAAATGCAACAACAGGGAGAGATTAAGATGAAAAACATCACAGTAAGGTTAATATATTGTACATCCCAGGAGAAGGCATTTGGGAAAACTTCCCATCATGCATTGGTGATGGATTTAGTCTCATTTTATATTGTATTTTAGATCATGTTCTACTCTTCAGCAACAATCAAATTTCAGCATTATCCCATAATTGTCAAGTTACACAGTGTTGCTTTAACAGATCCTCTGTATATGACAAACCACAGGTGCTCAGTGATACAGTACTAGAAAAACAAGAGAAAATGCAGGCATTGATAACATGATGTCACAGAAATGATAACGATAATGCACATTTTCAGGAATTATTGTTCTATCAAGCATGGTTGACCGTAGAGTTGCGGTTTGTGTGTCTGTACTTTAGGAAACTGGTTATCCTTGATTGATTTAACTCAATTTTATTTATATATAACGCCAATTCATAACAGATTACACGTTTCATATGGAGCAGGTCTAGACTGTACTCTTTGTAATATTATTTATGGAGACCCAACAATGAGTGAGTGCCTGGTGACAGTGGAAAGAAAAACTCCCTTTTAGCAGGCAGAAACCTCGAACAGAACCTAGGCTCAGGTTGGGCAGCCAACTGCTTTGGCTGATTGGGTTGAGAGAGGAGGGTGGAGACCAAGAGGAAAGAGAACACACAGCACAGTGGATTACACCTGTGTAATCTGTTGTTTTGTTGGTGCGTATGTTCAGGAAAGGTTCTAAATGTGGGCACATTATCAAGTAGAAGACAAAGTGATGAATTACGTATGTGTAGAAATTATTGTATGCATGGTTTATGCAAAAAACTGTGCTTACACAAGGTTGATAAATGAGGCCCTAGGATCTTGCAAATCGTCAGGATAGCCACATCTGTAAGAACTCGTGTTGAAGGTAAAGAACAAACATGAAATATTAAAATTGTGTTGTTACATAAAATACTGATAGAATTTGAAGTAAGGCTTGGTTGTTTTCTTCTGTTTGGTGCAATTCTGAAAGCAAGGTTTCTATTCCCAATGGGGAGGCAGTTGGATTACCTTTGTTTTCCCGGTACTCCATGCCTCTCCTAGCTGCTGCAGCTGAGCCTTCAGTAACAGCCCCTGCTTTGTTAGCTCGTCTTACATTCAAACTTGTTTTCGTCGGTCCTGTATTCTCTTGAGTCTCTGAAGCTGCATGATGAAATACAGAGGTAGCTGTGTCGAGACACAGAGGCAATGGGAAGGGGATTAAAAACTCCGCTCTGTGACACTGTAAAGAGCAGATGCCTTTTGATGTGAAAGCAATTGGCTCATACAGCAAAAAGGAATGGAGGAATAATCATACTTATGTCTGACACCCAGATGTTCAAACACACACAGTTTAACATGTATGCATGTCATCTAAACTTGCTCCCTCTGTCCTCATCTTTCTCCTTATATCTCTGTATATCTCTCTATCACTTAGCCGCCTAGTTTCTAACTCACTTCACAGTTCTTTGTTATTTACCATACAGAAACTCTTTATTTTGGGGATTAAAGTTATTACGATCGCCACTTTCACAACATGGGTCATGATTTCTGTCTTTTTTTACTTTCTCCCCTCCTCCCAATGCCATGGCAAAAGTGGCAGAGAATTCAAGGTCTCATTGAACAAAAACAGTTAATAAAATGCTACCGGGAGGGGAAAGGGAGCATTTAATAGAGAAGAGGATTTGAGCTGGTAGCAGGAGATTAGGGTGCAGTGTTTTACTGGGCAATTCTCTCAGTCATTCTGTGTCTCCTCCATTCAATCTCCTGAGTTTATGGACAGGAAGGTGTCCATTAAGTCACATGGGTGAAGGGATGCGTGATAGAATTGTGTGTCTATGTGTGAGTGTGAGGTTGGATGATATGTAGGTATTTACCTGTTTTGGGGATCAACTGATGCAGGGTTTTTAAGGCTGATACTAATGATCCTATTAGATCTTCCATCCCAATAGGCATTGTCCTTAAAACATATTTAATGTGTTTATTACTGCATTTAATTTGCACTGGAGGCAGTATAAACAATGGGTGAACACAGCATCGCCATATCGCCGGCTTTTAAGCTGATATGGCTGAACATGTTAGCAAACTGTTGCTTATATACACACAATTTACAGAGAAACACTTTTATGCACTTGAAACCGTGTTTCTGTCCGTGTGTAAGTCCAATATTTATTCTCTTTTAATTCTGTTTTTGGATCGTTCCCATCTCCTGAGGGAAATATCTGGATCTAAATGCTCCACTAAGCTAGTTGCTAGCAGCAGCTAGTCTGCCGTTTGATGCTGAGCAGTGGGTTTTTAGAGCTTTTTAGTAGAAAACAACCCCCTGCTGCGGCTTCTAAAAAAAAAAACTCACTATAAAGCTCTGTATAGGGTTATTGGTGATCAAAGGAGAGATTACAAGCTTCTGAAGCAGCAATCGTGCGACAAAAACTCCACTGAACGAAGGCAGTAAAATATATCAATTTAAATTTAGGCCTATGTTTGCCAGAAGTGCAAATGTGATCAGTTATAGTCAGTACAATTTGCAGAGCCATATCAGTCCAGGCCAGTGAACGTTACATTGCATCGCACTATATATATGAATAAAAATGTGTCCTACCCGGTTTGTGCTGTGGTCGTTTTTTGAAAGTGGTGTCACAACTGCATACCACTAATATCTTTTCTTTGCACCCCAGCTCTGCCACATTCAGCTCAACTACACGCATGGTTTATCACTTGGCGACAACGATGCTGCACTCCTTTTGAGCCAGTGCAGTGCCATTACCAGCACCGGCTGCCAGGGGCAACGGGCCGGCTCCGCGGGATTGGAATGCACCCGCGTGTTTGTGTGGGTGGATGGCAGGCAATCTGTCGCTTGTTTACACTTTATATATCACTCTCTGGGTGCTGTAAATCTCCATTGTTGTCTATCCATGACCATCTCCCTCCTGGTTGGATTACATCTGCTTTTCTGTATGTGTATCATGCTATACATCACAATGTGAGACACAGTAGCTTCTTCATATGATGTCTTTTTTTTTGTGAGTGAGTGCTGGATCACTCCCTCTTCTGACTCTTGAAAGACAGTAAAAGCCTCCCAGAGTGGAATCGCCATTGATCTGCGTAATGGATGCTCCTATGGATGTGGTGATGAGACACAGACAAACGCACAATCTTTTCCCGCTGGCTGCCTGGAGACGCCACCTATGTTATCGATCTATCACTTAGGTGTCACTTTTGCCTTCATTGATCCATCCACCTGAAATCTGGCCAACAACCTGAAATTAAGGTGGAGAGGGAAATGCTTTTGATCCCGGCTGCTAAATACCCCTTGCCTCCTTAGCAGGAACACTGCACAGGTCATCACGAGGCCAGGGCTGTTATGAAAAGCTTGCCTCGCTTATGGAGCACCATCTTACCAACGACAACGATGGCTCCAACAAAAAAAAATCAATGCTTCTCCACCCCCATCGGGGTGAGTACCTCTAAAAGCATTTTTTATCCTGCTTTTCAGTAGCATTTATTAATCTTTCAGCAGCTGACTCTTGTCTCCCTTTCTGTCTTAACATATGGGATGAGGCTTAAGTGGTTACGAGCTTCCCTCACTCTCCTACCAGAGAAAATGAAGAGCTCACGGAAAGCAGATCTTTTGCGAAAACTGAGCTTTTGTTATGGATGTGGATAGATGCAGATTGTTTGTGAATATTTCTAATTTTAGTATTGTACTTGATGAGGACAGGCAGTGGGGAATTTCCATTTCTGTGTTCAGTGAAATGGTTTTTCAAAGAAATGTGCAAACAAATAGCTGCTGTCTTGCAATTGGCGACATGGAGAAAATGTAATGGCTAATGAATATTCAAAAACCTTTCTGGCTCTGTCTATCAGTTCGTCCACAGTAACTCAAGCACTTGTAAATTGGGACATTTTCCAACTCCCTCTCCTCCTCTTGACAATCCATTGAGAGGCAACTGGATAGGTCTTGGAAATATTGTGTTCAATTTGTCAAGTCTTTTCAGTTGTGAAGGAAGGCAGAAGAAGGAGAGGATCGTTTAAGAGTGCCTGGCTCTAGGCCCAGGCAGCATTGGCTATGGGCTGTTTGTCTAAGTTGTCTGATTCAGCCGTTGATGGAGGTATTATTTGCAGTTGAGAGTAAGGATGAGTTGCAGCAGATTCTGTGGAATACGAGGGATTTTCTCAGCTCCTGGATCATGGGCAGGGCTAAGAGACAAAATAATCCCTTGACAAGTGCAATATGAACGAAATCCTCGATGGGGAAAATCCCATGTTTACTTGGACGTACAATTCCCCCACCTCCATTACTGCTAAGGCTGTTTTGGGGAATGGACATGGTGTTTTTTCTCCTGATTCTTTCCCCTCTGACCAGTGCTGTTTGATATATACCAATTTCAGAAGGAGTGTGGAAATGTATGAGCCAGAGACTGCAGGTTCATTTGCACTTGTGGATATATGAAAAATCACACACGCATGCACACACACCCACATACACACATCCTTGTATTGCTCTCTCTAAGGGTCCTCTATTTCCTGTGTTTGTTCCCTTATCCCCACTTCCTAACAAACACTGCTTCTGTAAACTCTTCACCTATACTAATGGGCTGGAAGTCCCAAGGTCCAAACATACTAGTCTTCATAACACCAAATTATGGGGGCGGCTGTGACTCAGGAGATAGAGTGGGTTGGCCGTTACCGGAAGGTCAGCGGTTCAATCCCCGGCTCCCCCCCAGGCTGCATGTTGAAGTGTCCTTGCGGCTGTTCCGCCAGTGTATGAATGTGTGTGAATGTTAGTTTCCGTTTGAGCACTTAGGCTCAGTGGGTGAAAGGTGAATGCAGATGTAGTGTAAAAGCACTTTGAGTGGTCGAAAAGACTAGAAAGGAGCTATACGGAACATTTACAATGATCTGATGCACATATCTACAACCACATCCTCATAATGAATGTCTAAAATTCAAATGTTTGTTTTGTCACGGTCTATGATGAACTTAACACACATTCAATTTAAAAAAAGAAGAAACAAAAAGACGCAGTATTGCAACAACAAAGTACTATTAAAAGCAGTTAGCGATAGAATTTAGGCTAATTTAAGCTTCTACAAATAGAAAATGGAAATCCCATTTACATTGCTGCATGAAATACAATGTAAAGCTTTTAGTACATGTTCTCAAGATGTCAGTATTGAAATTAACTGGTTTGTCTGATGCAACCATGCCTGAAGGCAGAACATATTATAGCTGATAGCTGTTTCAAACGGTTACACTCAGCAGCACGCCATCATAAAATTTGTTTCCTTTTATACAAATTTAATTATAAAATGTAAATGCCGGAAATTAGAAAACAAAAAAATTAAATAACTCAAAAATGGTTTTATCCTTACCTGAAGTGGAAAAGTTTGCTAAAATGAAAATTAGCAAATTAAATAATGGCGTAGATGAAGCATGTAACTTTAATGTTCACTCGGAGCGCAGGGGGCTGTGACCCCCAAACTGGGAGAGTGGCTACAACATTTTCCAGGTAAAACATCAGAGGTCTCTGTCAAGAAGAGTGCAGTCCTAGGAACAGCTAAGATACTGTGCAGAGCCCTCAAACTCCCAGGCCTCTGGTAGAGGACCCAAGCACATACCACCCCGCAAGGTGTGAGAGGGGGATTTTTTTTATATATACATGAAACAAGCATAAATGCTGTATTCCCATCACATTTCCACATTGGTTTCATTCAGAGTTTGCGGTTTGACAGGTACTCTTTTAATTGCGTCATCTTGTTCTTCTCCACTGATCTAATGGCACTTGACTGGAGAATTAATTTGATAAGTTTATCTCCATCCAAACCTCTAATATTCACATTACAGTGGAGGATGGAAATACATTAATTTGCATTTTATTTTGCCGACTTTCTGAAATTTGATTAAAAATTATTCTAAATTTGGATGGAACCTTGACTGTGTGTGATATCTTTCCTTGAATGCATTCATAGTGTTGCAGGTTGGTTATACACACACACAAACAAACTGACAAAAGTGTATGTTTTAAAAATGAAAAAGACAGTGAGATTTCGCTCCCACCTGCTGCACCTTACTGCGCACTACTAATTGCTGTGGCAAGTAGGCATAAGTGTCACATTGTTGGTTTTTGGAAAGATACAGATATTGCTGGAAGCCCTCACAATTCCAACACTGGAAAAGTGTGAGGGAAGGGGATTTCAGATGGTGTTGAACCATGTGACAAGCACTTTAGTGGAAGCATACTGACACCTTCAGAATGCACCAGTTAGAAACTGCTGCTCTAACACAACACCCTAATCTGTGTAGTGCATTTCTACAGCAGTAGTAACATGTGGGGGGTAAGTTGATCCCTCCAAAGAAAAGAGAAAAAACCCAGCCATTTGTAGATTAAAATAGCCAAAGCACTAATCGCTAATGGTCATTGTTTCTCCGTTTTATCTCATCTCAGTTCTTTTTGTGTACACTTTTTTGTTTCTCTATGCTGTTTGCATGCCCACTAATGCCACTCATTTCGGATCTGTATTTGATATCATTACCAGGATAATGAATGATTATACCTGTCATGAACCCCCTCTGAAGTCATTTTCAGTCATAACAGCTAAATCTAGTTATTTACCACTCCATCACTAGCTCATCTGTTCTTCTTTTTTTGTTTTACCTGTCTGTGCCAAATGTTCACTGTAAATGATCAAAAAGCAAGTAAATGTGCTTGTTTGGTTTAACCACCATCTGCACATTGGCATTTTCCAAAAGTGTGAAGCAGCAGGGATATTTTCTTCCCTTGCCCCTGTGAAGTTGCCGCTTGTTTTTTAAATAGCATGCTCCGCTAGGTCACTGCTGTGTTGTTTATATTACTGTGGCTACTGTGGCAGCACTGACGTGATGAGGCTTGTGAGGGTGTCTGGGGAACGGCAGCCATGCTCTCAGTTTAAACGCTGCAGGGCCTCAGGGGTGGACGCTCACGCTCAAAGTGTCTTTCATTGTCGGGCAGGACAAGCTGTTTTGTTATTGGGCGACTAAAAATAAAAACCTCTGACCTTGGCTGGTCGCTGATGACAGAGTGAAGAAGAGAGGTGATGAGAGAGATAGTGAGTGTGTGTGTTTTTGTGTGTTTGACAGAGAGATAGAGATAGACAGGAAGTGAGGGCGGGTGAAGAACAATTGTTGGAGTAAGCATTAGATGTGGCAAGAGGAAAACAGATGAAAGGGATGGAAACATGAAATAGAGACTGTACACCAAAGGGTTGGAAGACCAACTTTTCTGTTTTCAAATTTAACCTTAGAGCCTAAAATTGAGGCCATGTCCAACCTAATGCAGAAAAAATATATCTTTTCCTCTCCGCTTTGGGCTTTTATCCACACTTTTCTGGCATTTTCCTATATTGAAAACACACTTTTTGAAATGCCCTAAAGAGGGGATGAATTTGAAAATGTCTTTTTGTCGTATAAAAAAAAATATTCCGGTGAATATGGGCTTCTATGTGTTTTTATAATGGGATTGTAACACCACTGGCATATTTGAAGATTCTTCAAAAATCCCAAATTACGTTGAATGATAAACCCACTGCACACTACCTGCTGAGCAAACATCATGCAGATTAGCAACTAGCTGCCGAACCTAGCACAGCATTTAGCGGCTCAAGAGTAGTGCAGGGCAAAACCGAGTTTAAGGGAGAGTGAATATTAGACAGAGACTATAAATGTTGCTTTGTATCTGCTGCGTCTGTGTAAATAGGCAACTGTTTGCTAGCATATTTATCCAGTCAGCTCTATAAGGTAAAGGAAAATATGTCAGTGTTGTGTTTACAGCTTTTTGTGCTGCCCCCAAATGGCCAAAAATCTGGTCATTTAGGTGAAAGGCACAGTAACTAAAACACAGTAAAAACAAATAAATACACAAGACAGAAACTCCAGTCCTCTCGCATACTACATGCAAATTAGACATACTATTGAGGTCCACACCCGTAATTTATGCGTCATTAAGGTCACACTACTTCCTGCAATTGGTGCTGAATGTTATGTTATTGGATGTAAATTATTACCTGCAGAGTATTAATGTAATTCCTGATGAAGGCAGTTGATGAACCAGGGAGGCAAAGAGCAAATTGTAGGCAAAGATCACACTCAAATACAGCGTGGGGCTGTCCAGCCTGTGCTTGTCTATCCAGCACCATGTAGGACAGGCAGGGCTGGGAGGGTTACTTTAAAAATATAATCCTGTATAATTACAAATACCAATGTACTTTGTCATGTAATCCAAGAACCACAAAATAAAAGTTATGTATCTTGATTACTTTTGGTCACTTTTGGACTACTTCAATGCCAAATAGGCAAATGAAGACAAGAGAGTATAAATGATGTCTTCCATTCCCATGAAATCTAAATGTTTGAATATTTTTATATGATAGGCCTATACTTTTCACTATGTCACCACTATGGCAGTACTTGTCCCATCAATGATTAAAAGTGTTTTGTAGATGTTTGATGGAGAAATATTAGAAATAGGGAGAAAATATTTTTGTAGTTTTCTCTCTGATGTTCACTGGCTGCTCTGCCTCAAGTTTCCTGATGGACAGATATCTTTTTTGTTAATTAACAGCTTAATTGACTAGCTGCTGTTATTAGCACAGTTAGCTGGTAAGATTAGCTCTGCCTGTACTGGGAGCTCGGAGCACAGGGGGAGTGTTAGTGTTTACCATAGACTTTATAAAAGGTGTTATAAAGATGTACACCTTTACTCAAGCACTGGAGGTTTTCAGTACAAGGGCAGGGGGGCCCGGAAGGGAATGACTGAGGGATGCTGCGCCTGAATGGGAAGCGGAGCCTGGCAAGCGGCCTATGAAACCTCGCTCAGCAGCCTCCCAGTGAACACGTAATAAACAGGACTGAACACAGCCTCGGAGACCAACAGGGAATCCAGTACTGAGATGATTTACACAGAGCTCCTTAATGGATAGCTTTACTTTTTCCTAAGCCGCTAACTATAGCCTATCTGCCTGTGTCTTTGGCTAGTTAGCTCGGTCGGTCAGCTGTGCTGCTAGCAGGTTTTGTGAGCTTACTTAGCCCTGGGGTGCCAAGAGCCAAACCAGGGAAGAAAACCACCTCGGGACTGTATTTCCAGTGGTCAAACTGGCTTCTGTCGGTCTCAGAGGCTGTGCTTGGACCTGGTCCAGCTATTGTGTTAACTCACTGGGAGCTAGAAACAGTCTGTACAGAGTTTGCATGACGGGATGGGGGAGCGTGTACACTCAGCACTGGTGACTGTAAACACATCAATGTCTGCGTCTCGTCCCTACCTAGCTTTGTGTTTTTACAGTTGCATGTACATACTGTATACCATAGACTGTATATAAAAAACATAGACGGAGGCAAATAGCACTATGTTTTCTGTTTTATGGAAGCTTTCCTGTTACAATAATACCTATGAGTAATCCCCAATTTTACAAAATGTACGTGTAATTTGATTACGTCTTTTTTTCTGTCCTGTAACAGAATACAGTTACTTTTTTTGTCTCCTAATTACACATTGCCGTTACACGTAATCTGTTACTCTCCAACCCTGAGGACAGAAGGAAGGTACAGCATTTATTTGAAGGTTGACTGACAGTGCCAGAGGGAATACACAAAATACAGCAAGGGAATAAAAGTGAAATATGGTATAATGTAAAAGGAGTGCATGTCTGGCAGAAAGTGGGAGTGCAGGGGCCTGTACGATAGCAGTAGCAACACATCAGCAGTGAATGTGCTCTTCATGTGTTTTCATGTTACTAACTGTAGCCTATTATATAAAGTAGTTCTTTCTTGGCTCTCTTTCCCATTTCCCCATCCCTGTACAACCTACAAAGTCAAATGGAACTGGGTTAGTGTGAGTTGGAGGGACTGTAATGATGTCATCTGTCTCCTGATGTCAGTGACAGGAAAAGAAATTTGCGACGGTGCTGTTTACGAAGGCTGTACAGATGTTGGTTAAAATTTTATGGCTCTTGATTAACATCAGAAAGATTCATTGGATCCACTGCGCCTTTTCTTCCGGTGGTGTTTGTGAGTTTGTGTGCAGACGCCGCGCTGGTCTGTGTCTGATTGTGTTTGTGAACGCCTCAACATTGATATGTCATAAATTGAACCAACAAGGCTCTTGTCATTTTTAATAATGTACATCAGAGGCTATGCAACATAAGCTCATGGGAACAATGCAGCGATACATGTTTCGAATTTGGCGACACTGACAGATATAACACACACTCTTCCTGTCCCTCTCCACACCCAGCCTTTCACATCATTTCCACTCCAGTAGCATGTTATTACACCACGTTGTCAGCTGCTTGGCATTTTTGCCCTCTTTTTGACATCTTTAGAACATTAAAAACAATCTTTCATTAAAGATGAAACACCTGTCAGAGCAGGGAAACATCTACATTGAGCTGAGTCAAAGGGGAATTTATACTCCAAAGCGAGGACATTTAAAATGATTGGAGGCTAAATGGAGAATTTCTCTCACTGGACAATCTGAGCATGTGATGCGACTGATGTCAGATGAAAGTTCAGCACAAGAAATTCACCAGGACATTATAGTTTCTATGATGATATTAGCAAGAAACCTGGAAACACTCCATTAGTTAGTGTTTATTTAAAAATGTAATCTGAAGCATGCTGAACTGCCTCATTGTCCTTGCACTGTAGCAGAATGTGCTGCTATAGGAGTGGACTCATCAAATACAGTTAAACAAGGGTCCTGTCCTTGCTCTCAGTCATCTCTTGGGAGAGGGAAAAAAAAAACTGCAGAAATGTGCTGAAGCAATCGGGCAAGCCTCCACTGCGCAAACGACCACTAGGCTAATTGGCCGGCTGTGAGTGTTAATGTGAAACCGTGCGGTTCTCCTTCTTTTCCTCAATTGAACCGACGAAGACAGCAGCCTCTCTTTTGTAATGGAATTAATGGAAAAATAGAGAATGGCCTGGTTTGAGAATTAAGGAAATGTGATATGTGGTCTACAGTAATTAGGGCCTACAAAGTGACGACTGTAAGAGCTTAGTGTGAGACTATTCCCATGTGGACCAGCTATAATTATGATGGGATTCTGCCTCTTCTTCCTCCTCATGATGAAAAGGTTTTATTGTTCCACTGTTTTAAAAAGAGGAGGGGAAAGGAGGGATCAGCATCGGTTGATGAAAGGAAGCTCTCTGAAAAATGCCGCCACCGCAAGAAGAGCTTTATTTCATCTCAGTGCAGCACCATCACTCTCCCGCTTTTGTCTTTTCTCTTCCTCTTTCTCCCCCGCTGCCTTTAACTCCTGGAGACGTAGTAGAGCCGCATCAGAAGCCATATAGAAAATTCACAGGAAGTTGTGTAAAGATTTTTCGTCAGTGCATTGTGATCTCCTGGGATGCGCTCCACAATAGGTGTCAGCGGTGCTTAGAATGAGACAGCTGAACGTCGAGTTGTTTTGCTGAGCTCTCAAGAAATGTTTGTGTGAGTGTGGGTTTATGTGCATCTGAGCTACTCTGCATTATTGTGCGCAGCTTTTGGCCGACAGCCTGCTGTTTCTTATGGGAAGTGGCATTTCCCACTGTGGTGTCTGTTTCGGAAAGAGCATCGTGATCCGGCCTGTTTGCCGTCCCACTGCATAAAAGAACTAAAGTCAGGGAGAACTTCGCCAAAGCCTGACAATGCTTTCTGAATTCAAAGCTCCCGTTGACACTGCAATCAGAACAAAAGATGCAACGCTTGACAAACTACACTACCCATAAACGGGGGTTTTCATAACTTTAGGGGAAAAGAGACAGCAGCAGTCAGCCAGGCTGCATCAGCAGGCTAAAACTTAGCATCTGGACTGGAGCAATGTTTACAGAGTATATTATAGTGACAAGCATCATTACACAGAAGCCATAATGGAGTCCGGTACCTCAAATGACAACTCTTTAATATGTAGCCATTACTGCTACTTGCTCCACTGACTTGCAGAATCCTCTCCTCTATGTATGCATTTCAAAAGTTTCTAACGACATTTATGGCCTTGCTGCAGATGAGTGTAACACACCGGATGTATAGACAGAAAGAAAGAGAGTTAGATGTGGTTTCAACAAAGTGCTCATGAAAGGCACAGGGCAAGCTTCCTGTGAAAACATACAGTTGCTCAAGCATTTCAAACAAAGACAGGGTGTGCAGGAGTGTCACTTGTGTGTGTGTATGTCTTTTTGTAATGGAAAGCAGGGTATAAATGATCTAAATATGATGGAGATGGTTAACAGAACAAAACTGAAAGGGTTAATGGGTCCATACATTCTCCCCAGATAGTGATGGAGGATGGATTTGCTGCCAGAGATTTACAGTAGTATATTTCATTGTGAGATGGGATTATAAGCTTTAACATGTGTGTACTGTTTTTCCCACATACTGTGTCTGCACCCACATATTCTGGTTTCATAACTGGTCTGAATTTTGACACAAAGGCCTGAGAACAGAGCAGTTTTCCGATATTCGCCTACAGAAGCACGATGCTGGC
>JAPMOB010203633.1:0-18761 GCA_029875015.1 Lepomis gibbosus
GTTGTGTGCTTATGTTGCCGCCACTGTCAATCAAATATAATCAAACCACAGCTGGACAGTTCTGGTGAAGCTGAGTTGCTGAGTATTAGAGTGTTGAACTCCTTATTATAATAATTAGGATTTTTTTAAAAACCAAACTTTATATTGGATGGTTGCTTATTTAGTCATGAATATTTAACGGCTATACATAAAATAATAAAGATTTGGCACCAACCTCTATTCATCACCTACTGACCCTGGGGTCACTAAAAGGTTGTTATTGCTGAACTGTCAGTTACTGGATTTCTAATGAACTGTCTAATGAAGCAGCCCACAGTCTTTATGGTTTGTTTAGTCATCCAAAAGAAGTAAGACGTGACTCACCAGCCAACGGCCATGGTTTGAGGGGTGAAAGAAGGATGTAATACTGTTGAAAAGGCCACTGAGCTGTGCTTGAGCTTGCTTGCTGGGTCCTCCCTGAAATTGAAACACCAAGGGTCACTTTGACAATGACTTTTATACTATTAATCGAAGCAATTATTCACCAAACACATCATTTATAAACAACAAACTAACCAGGAGGGATGAGACCCAAAGCACCACATGGCTGATATCGTAGGCGTTGGTGACATATCGGGGTACAATCATCTGACTGGTTCCCACAGGGAGATTCAAACTCCTCAAAATTCTTGTAAAAATCTGAAATGCGAAAACAAAACAATTAGAGTCTAATATTCCGTGTCCGATTATTGTGATCTGGACCTATTTTATGTCAAACTTATTAAAAGCCCATCACATTTAATTGGGCTTAAGAGGTCAGGAGTGTATGTTTATGTTCAGTAACGCATACTGGTGTTGTCAAAAAGCATGGGTCAAAACCATTCATTCAGTTGAATAGCAAACATGATGTAAGTCACTTCCCATCTGTGACTGAGAGCAAGATCAACAAGGAAACTTGATAGGCTGTTTCTCTGACAGCAGCAGTGGCCATGAAATGCACAGTATGAGCCAAAATCTCAGACGGTTAGGCCCCACGTGGGAGTGTGTGCCAGAAATGTCAAAAACAAACAATTTCTAAATTGCGTGGAAATTTAAAAAAAAAAAAAAAGGGCAACAAACCTTAGGGATGTAAGGGTCCCAATCAATGTAGCCAATGTTGTCATTGGCCAAGCGAGCAAAGAGATTGACCAGATGCTGCAAAGATGTAGGACAACATGTTACACTGGAAAGTCAGAAACACAGACCGTTGTTTATTCAGCAAACAAATCAATCTACTCACCACTTCCCAGCTTGGAAGATTTTGTACAGACATCCATAAGCTGATCAGCTCATCGAACCACAACCTGTCAGACAAACAAATGGTTACAAAAGCAGAGCCAAATTTATGATAAATATTCCTTAAACAAATGAATGAGGAATTAATATACTTAAGTTTGAAAGGGAACAACTGTTTCAAGGAAACTATTTACCCTATAGGTAGTACCAAATCAAAGTTCTTTCCAGAAATACCTACATTTTTCAAGGTTTCATGTTTTCATGTCCATTCTAACTTAAAGTGCTGAACAATTTTGGCCCAGTATTTCTGCTGCTCATCCAAAAAGAAGCTCAATTGGATCATCTATCATGATCCTGGAAAAACTGCTTTGTTCCCCTGGTGTAAGTGTATCTTTCAGAAGGAAAGACAGCAGCCATGAAGGGATGCATCTGGTCAGCACTCATTGCAACATTGTTAAGGCATTAGGGTAGGCAGCAACATTGAATGGATGCTCTGCCAGTAATTAAGGGGCCTAATAAATTACTTGCTACATCTCTACACCATGGTGTAATGATGTGGGAGGAATAGAAAACCAGACAATATGGTAACAAATACAATTTTTTATGAATTAAATGTCTCACTATGTGATACGCCCTCTCACATAGTCACAGAGGAACCTATTTCAATATGCCAGTCCTGAGTGGCCCTCTGCCTTTATATATAGCTGACACAGCATTACACATCATTCATACATCTCTTCTCACTTCAGAGGCCAAGTTATTCTATGACCGGATCCCAGGGCTAACTAGCTAAACTGCCTTCAGTCAGAAGCGATAGCTTGGATCACAACAATAAGTAAAAGGGGACGAGAGGTTTCTTACTTGAACCCCTTGTGGTGCAGCTCTGGAGGCAGAGTCGTGGGCAGAAAGAGCTCAAAGTAGCTGATTGCTCTCTGCATGGTGACATCAAATGGACAGAGGAGTGGTCTCCACTCATCCAGCATCTCCTGAGTAGCAGACACGGAAAAGTATCTGTATGAAACAGAGAGAGACGAGAGAGAGAGAGATAACAATTAGACTTATAATATTATTTAAAATTAAGCCAATTGTACGTGATGACAAGAATGTTGTCAATATCACACCACAGCTTTTGAAAAGGTTAATATATGTACACTATCACCACCTGATGGCGCAGTGGATAAGACACTTAACTTTGATGTGAGAGAGCCAGATTCAAATCCCCACTATGACACACCCACCAATGTGTCCCTGAGCAAGACACTAAACCCTAGTTGGTCCAGAGACGTGCAACCTCTGATACATACAGCAATTGTAAGTCGCTTTGGATGAAAGCGTCAGCTAAATTAATAAATGTATATGGACATTCAAAACATTGCAACCAGCAGAGCAGCTTAGAGGGTGCTACACAGACAGACAAGCCTCTTACAAATCACATCCTCAGACACCTGAACATTTGGGTCAATGAGATGTCAGAGACTGACAACCAGACTGTCAGACTTTAAGCTAGCATTCATGTAAATATAAGATAAGACCTTTATTGATAGCTTCAAAGCAATAGTATACATGTGTGAATCGTCTGGTCTTCATTTTGAGTTCCCATTCATTGTTGACATTACAGACAGAAGCCTGAAATAAACATGAACCAGCAGCTATTGCAATGTTGGAGCGCAATGTTCCACAAACGGGAGATTACAAGTCATACACCTGGCACATTTTTAGCTGTTAGGGTAAATCCTGTGGTTCCACAGACTCCCAGTCTCAAAGCGGGATTTTAACAGCTCAATATGTGCTAGTCTATATCTTGCAGGTTATTTTGAGGTTACCTAGCCTCCTCAGCAATTGCACATCCACTGCAGGCCTTAAAAAAAACATTACTGTGAACCTAGACACCTAGGCTACTTCACTCTGCCCCACTGCTGATCCAGTGTCACAGCAGCTGACCACAAATCACTCTCCCTTCTCGCACAGGAACAGGAAACACTCACACAAGACAGAATTAGATGAGATAATAGGATTATCTGCCTAAGTGCAAACTGAGGGTCGAGTCCGAGTGCTTGCCTAAGATAATCTGCACACAACTAAGGTGAACACAGGGACCTGGTGGTGACCTTTGGAATTATTAAGCAATTCAGTGACATTAGGATTCTTCGCCGGCTACGGCATCCAAAGTATCACCAACATTTAGGGGCTTCTTTCCTATCTGCTCTGCTTTACATGATTGTAATTTTCAATCTCTCTCTTCCAATTATAAAAATATTCTTGAAAAGTTACTCGAATCAATTAAAAATGACAAAAAGGTATCATCACAAATACATAAATGGCATTAAGATGTACTTACGGTCTGCAGCTTTTCACAAGTGTTTTCAGCACATTTTCCACAGAGCTGTAATAAACAAAATAAAAGAGGAATGTCATGGCATGTCACAACTACACTTAAACACTGTTAAGAGTTAAACAATCTTCACACCAATGCAACTTGACTTTGATTGCATGCACACAGAAACGTCTTTACACACCTGACTGGTGTACAGTGAACGCGAAAAACTTTAGGGGCACTTGTGTAGCGAAGAAATTGTAAAATGAAACGTCATGAACAGACTGTAATCACTTCACTGAAAATAAACATAGTAACTGTTGCCAATAGTGGTTGACCTTCTTGATCTCTTGCTAATATACAGATTTATAGGTTATTAGTTACATTAATTGTGGTTTTGGATTTACAACTAAAAACAAAACATATTTGCACATCACAAACATGATTATCTACACATACAGATGGCAAACACAGGACTGTAGTCACATAACAGTGTTGAAAGCTTGGGACCGATATAACCACAGCTTTTGAGCTCCCCGCCCACAATCCCACCGATCTGCTCACATGCAAGCTCAAGCCATGCCTTGTTGGAAATGCCCCGCCAATCCCGCCCAACAACTGTTCATTTATCTCCCCATCATTTAGGTATTTCTGTAGCAGATATACTCCACATTTAATACTCTGACAATAGCTGAAATATTCAAGCCAAACTGCATCTATCTAAGTGCATGGGTCCAGCCCATTGTTTAGCACCATAAGCCCACAACACAAAGCCCACAGAACAGGGTCAAATTCATGCAGTGCAAATCCAAGGACAACAAGAACCACTCAAACTGAGTGTCCCATTAGAAAGCGATCAGAAACTCAGGGAGAAGGAACCCCAGACTACACTACATGACTGTATCTGAGTTGAACACATTCCAGGAGGGGAGAAAATGTGAAAAAAGCTTGCACTCCTCCATGACTCCTTCAAATGCTGCACAGTAATACATGTATGGCTAACTTTAAGGAAAGCCAAGAGGAGGGATATGTAACAGCAAAAACTCCCCTGACCGTGGGCCACATATAGATAATTGTTGAGAGATTATTAATCTAAATACTACTATCACTGCTAAGCTTATGGAGTAAAACACGTTCTGCAATGTATAATAAAAGACATAAACTCCATTACTGCCCAATATCGTCATCATTTTGTTACTATATTGCTGCCACATAATCCTCTATAGATGAAATACTGAGAACCACAACATGACAGATGGGAAGAAATCCCAGAAAAAAATATTAAAGAAACTACACAGTCTATTATCACTCTTACAGTTGATATGGGGGATAGGAAAGGGGTTAAAAAAAAAACAACCTTTAGCTGCAGTGCGACAGTCTCCAATATGAGTGAAATGTTAACATTGATTGAGTCTTGTTTTTTCTTTCTGTCACAAGCTGCATATGGGGTGTCCAGTTTTTTTGTTTTCTCATGCAATGTATAAAAAAAAGGTGCCTCAAACAATGACTTCAAAGTAAAACACAAAGAGAAGTATTGTCCTTACCACCTCTGAACCAATTTTATCATTATGAGTTTAGAGGATGAGCGTGGCCGTGGAGAACTGAATGTGAAAGGAGACAAAGGCATAAAGAACACATTCAGCACACGACAAAGTGCCAATTACTCAAAATATGAACATACTATGCATCAACTTATACAATTTAATATGTAATCAGGGTATTGTGTTTTGTGTGCATTAGTATAGTTCTGAAAGAGGTGAGCTGGAAATCAGCCAAAGCAGCTTGCTTTGATCAGCTGTAACATAAAAAGAGACGTGCTTCTGTAGCAAGGCATTTGTGTGACAATACAATGTTCCCATAGCACCATAAAAGAGCACCTCGCACTGCTTGCTAAGAACTTCATAGGGAATTTCTAAAGGTGTTGCAAAGGGTAAACCGAAATTTACTATGGTAACTATGGTATTTATTATTATAGTATTATTGTGTGACTTTGGTGTTTAACTCTTTAAAATTCCAAAGTCACACAATATCACAAACAAACTCACAGATTGGAGCAGTGGTAGACCAGAGAGGTAATATTAATGGGTTTTTCTTTCTTATCAATGGAGTTTGTTAGCTTTGATGAGAACGATATAGCGACTGTTTCTGGTTAAACAGAAACAATGTTACTCTTTTAAAAAAAGGTCTATAGGGATCCTTCCCATAATGTTGTCAGACACTTATAATAATCATATGAGCCTGTCAGTGGCAAAGACAAGCACTTCAGTGGACGTACTTTGACAAGGCATATTTGCGCCCAAGGATTAAGTTGCAGCCCTGTCACGCTGCTGACAGTTAAAAAAAAATCCAGGTTGAAAATACAATAGTTATCCTTTAAAGTTCTCACCAAAACTGTGCTAAGTATAAAGGTTATAAAAAGTATAGTTAGTAAAACATGCTTTCCATATGTTCTTCCAATACTGGTACAATCACACAAATACAATTAGATTTTATTCAAACTACTGAAACCCTTAACTCAAGACTAGACTCTCAAAATATTAGTAGCTATTCAGTTAAATGTTTAAAGTCATTAGTGGTGGATTACTTACATGAAAACATTTGAAAACACGGTTTTGCTTTGACTGAAAAGGCATATATCCAAACCTAAAATGGATGGACCTTTGTGTAATACATTTCCATTTCCTTATTGTAATGGACAATAAGGAAATGGTCAACAGTGTATAGGCTTTCAGTGTCAGCCCAACAAGGTAGTAATCCATATTAATGCTCAGTTCCAAGATTAAATACATCTTAATCACTATGACATTTCATTTGCAGTGATTTCAGTCATACTCATATCATTTTTTTTTCAGTAAAGGGAATAATGTCACTTAATATGTTCTGTTTTTCTTGTGGGAAAGTACATTGACACTAAAATGTCATCTCTCTACAGTATTTTTCTTCAATAATTAACTTTAATATCAACGAAACCTGAGAAAGACACGAGGGAGACATGGAATTTGCAGGCGGAAAATCTAATATTAACCACCAAAATTTAAATTTTGTGAATGCTCCCTTGTTATGGGAGTCAATAGTGTTTCCAGATTTCTATGGTTAAGCATGCTTTAAAATAATTAAGAATCTTAACAGCAACAGTAAAGAACATAAGCATACTTGGGAAACCAGTTGAGGCCCAGATGCTCTGTTTTGGAGAAAAGAATCCTGTCATGCAGCTCGTACAGTGGTCTCCAGCTCAACTCAAGGTCATCCCTTGATAGTAGCTCCCTTTTCCTGTTAGATGAATAAGACATACAGATAGATTAGAATAAACACAGATCCTAGCACTGTATACAGACTTAGCCTACGGAAAACAACAAAAAAAACTGTCAAATTTTTTATTGTGAAATTTTAAGTGTGAAATAATTGCGTGTTTAACACATGTAGAGATGAGCTGAGTATAATAGATGGGGCCCATTCTTACTTCAGAAGGTTGATAAGAAGCCGAGCAAGGCCCTGCATCATGCTGATCTCCAGTTTGGGAATTGTCACTAGCTCATAGAGCAACTTGATAAACAGCACATGGTCTTCTTTGCTGAACTTCCGGCCATACAGTCTCATGTACCTAAATAAGAAATAGAGATTTAGAGATAATAAAACATGCATAATAAATGGTCAGGGCCCTGTTAACAGTATGAACACGTTGCTCCTGTTCTCATGTGTTAAAAAATATAAAAAGGAATATTATGACAATTTTTATAGTGTTTTTAAAATAACACAACTAAATCTGAATAAGCTTTGTTGAGGCCTTTCAAATTGACCATTACAAACGTTTAATGGTCAAAAGTTTGTATCCATTAAAATGCTGAAATACCAGGGAACAGAATCTGGGTCAACCCCACAATAAACTTTCCATCTCTCTGAGCCGGCAGTGACTCACTCTTGGACAGAGCAATACGCCAGCATTGGGGACTGAAACGGATTAAAGACAGCAATCCAGTACAACAACATGAAACAGCACTCCAAGTAATCCACTGTCATATTGACTTTTTTTGCTGGCTCACTGTGGCTCATTAGTAAATAACTGAAATTTAAGGGGGCGAAATTTAATGCTGCAATTCACTGTTTACAGTAAAGTTCTAATGAACAAGTATCTATGGGTGGTAAACATTCAACAGATACCAAAACCATGAGAAATACTACAAATATGATCGCCTCTCCAAGAATGACACTGCCTATCAAAGAGTCCCTTGAGCAACATCCCAGGAAACAAGTCAATAAAATTACAACATGTTATTTCTATTTTGAGATTTGTGGTGAGTGGTCAACTGACTCGCTGCTTCAAAAAGAAAATGACAAAGCAGGAGCATAAGCAAAACACTAATAACAATGACCTATTGTGCTGCCCTGTCTGGGTCAGGTTGGTTATTTTACACTAACGCTACTTCCCCATTATAGAATCCATAGACAGTCCATAATAAAATACACTGGGCAGTTTGTAGTTTATATGTATAAATAGTAAGCGTAGCTAACAATAAGTAACCAATAAAAACACACCAGGCTATTAAGCAACACAGGCTTTCACCACCTTAAGCCAACGGTAAAGTTTCTGAGCCAGCCACTGATCGGTGTGTTACAACATCAGCAATCAGTTAAGTTAACGTTACCTTAGTAAACAGTATTATATATGATGTTGCTCTACAGCCAATTGGTATACAAACAAATATTGCATAATGTTAAGCTAAAGTGTGGTTACTTCTAGGCTCGAGATTTGAAATATTATAAAACGAGCAACAACTGCTCCGACACCAAAGATGAGTGTTAACGTTACTTACGTGGAAAGTTTCCTTGTCCAAAACAGCACACCGGGCCATATCTCTCTAAGCTGAACCGCTCGGCCCAAGTTTCCTTTTATTTTACCCAATATATCATTGGATTCATCATCTAGCCTGTCCGCGTACGGAAGAAGTTTATTATATACGATGTCTTTTTGAGGAACAAATCCCAATGTGTCAGACTGTGCCTTTTTCATATTACAAAATTCCTACTGGTTAGCTTCACCCTGCTAGCAAATCTGACTTTGTTAAACTTCAGTCTGGTTCCCAGTTCACGTTAATGTGCTACCTGGCTACTATAACGGCTAGCAACTCCCCAGCTAGCTACACTCTCTGATGAATCGTAAGGTTGTTATGGCCCACACAGTGACTAAGTTATGAGATTCACAAGTTGATTACACACTAGCTAACGTTAGCCATCTCGCTTAACTTAAGTTAGATTCCGTAACCAGAAAACATAAACATTATCATCGTCATCTTGTAAAAAATATTAAGGCTAACGAAAAACACACGTTTGTCCAGAGAACGCGTTGGCACTCGAATTGCCCTCTTTCGGCTAACGTAACTTAATCCTAAAAACCTGACAACCAGCTAGCGGTCTTGCTAAAGTTAGCTCTCTACTACAAAAGCACAGTCATAACCCAAGGACTGTCAGCGTCGACTGATTCATCCAACTACGGCAAAGCAAACGGCAGACGACACCCAGCTACAGCTACACAACACGTCCGTCATATCCGCTAGCTAGTGGGAGAACTACACTTCCCAGAATTCCCCTCTCCATTCATGCTTTATATAAATGTTTATCCTTTGACCGCTCAAACAGGATGCCTTGAAATCGAAATCCACTTAAGACCAGTCTATGCTTAAGACGTGTTCTCGGATGCCTTTGCTACTGCAGTAACGTTAAGTTTCTCTTCGTTTAGGGCCAAAATAACAAATCAAAAAGTATTTATTATTTTTCAAAAATATTTTACTGAAGTTATTCCTTATTCATGACTGACTGTTACTAGTACTACTGCCAAATCACACAACAAATATCTTTAGGCTTACATGCACGTAAGCAAGAACTTTCATTATTTCATTCATTCATTCATTTTCTTATGAATTTTAATTTTGAGTTGCCATTAGAGACTAGTCATGTTGTCAGAAATTAATGCTAACTTGTTAATGATGCCAACATACCGCCATCTTGCGGTTAAACGCAGAGGTACAAGAACCAGGAAACCAAAGGATGTAATATTAGAGAGGTCTCACGCTGCATATTTCCATGTACCACTGCGATTAAATATGCTACCAAAAAAGGGATAACTGTACCGCTTATAATCATTAATGTGCAGTGTTCAGAGAGTTAAATAAAACTAGCGCGACTTTACCGGACCGAGAATAGTTTTTCCACTTGAAACGTTGCTTTTCAATTGACAATCTGTTGTCGTTCGGTGTCCTGGCAACCTGCTTTGCAACATTTGGCCGCCTGAAACGTCTGCGTCGAAGAAACTCATTGTCCTCCTTACTGTAACCCAGCATAACTCAACATTAATGTAATTCTTTTAGTTTATTGAAAGAAAAGTAACTGAAGTGCAGTCTGTTTAACGGGAAGTAACTGGCGTTATATTCGCTGGCGGCAACACACTACACAAACGGTTTGGCTAGGCAGGAGTAAGGAGGATGATTGAAAAGCTGAGTTTGACTTCCGATAGACTCCTGTCACACCGGCAGCTCGCATGTTGTCACTCTTACTGTGGTATCCCTGTGCATGGCAAGGAAATGCTGATTTACAGCATTATGGACATAGAGCAGAAGGTTTGTTAACAACGTTTTGTTACTAATGTAAAGAAAACAACTTTAATGTGCTATTTTATTAAGAATGTCATGAATTATATATAGATACAGTGTGTCTGCATCACAGACTGTAACGTTAAGGTCTGCATGTGTAAACAACATTGAAGGACTCATAAGCATACGATCTTTTAGTCCTTGTGTGTATTTTGTATCTGAAAATACATTTATTTATATTATTATTTTTCACATTAGCTAAAGCGTACTGTATGTCTCATATGTGATGTCATATGAAGATTAGAATACTAAATACAAACAATTTATTAAGACAAAATAACATGTTAAGACAAAATAACATCTTAAAATGTTGTAATGTCATTTATTTGTATTTTTTTAAGGTTGACCAATCATTTACAATGCTTTGTTGTAATCAAAATCCATAGCTCCTTAATCATTTTTGAGGCTCATTAATTTATATAATTAAATTCATTTGCTATAATATATGTTGTATTTTATTGGAGTCTAAAATGTGTGTCCGCAGCCCCTGCTGCTAACTGGCCACCATGGTGAGATCAGTGCCATGACTTTTGGAAAACGAAGAGGAGCTGTTCTCCTCTGCTCTGCCTCTGCTGATTACATCATTGTCTGGGATATTGAACTGTGCCAGAGGAGAACACAGGAGGGTATGGAAATGACCTACCAGTTTAATTGATTTTGTCGCTCATATATGAACTTATTTTGCTTTAAATATAAACAAATTGATTTGTTTGCAGGTAAAATCGCAGCTGGAACGGTTATCGGGACTTTACTGGGTGAAGTCGTCAATCTTTCATTCTGTTTCTCTGATGAACGAGTGGCTGCATGCTCAGGAGCAACTGTATATATTCTCAGCTCAAAGGTACACAATGATGCACATTTCCCTTGGTGCACATAAACACTCGCATTTGGGCTCATTGTGTGACATGTTAAATTGCTAACATGGATTACAAATACTGTACTTAAATCCTATACTTTGTTTTACTATTGTTTTTTTGTGATGGTTTAAAGTTATTACTTTAATTTATTCAAGTTTCATTGTTGGGTTTCCACATCAGAGACAAGAAGTGATCTCTACCTTGACCAGCCACCTCGGACCTTTAACATCAGCAGAGTTCTGTCCCTGGAATAAAGACATTCTTGTCACCACATCAGAGGACCGCACCTTTAAGGCACTGAAATAATAGTCAAACATAAGCACACTTATTAGTTAGTGACAATTATGCATATTTGTATCCGCAACAAACATAAAATATTACACACTGTAATTTAGTTTGAATAACTATAAAGTACATTGCCTTGTCTCTTTTCAGGTGTGGGATTTAAAAACTAAAGCTGTTTGCTACCAGTCTTTTGTACTTTCAGGTATGATACTAGGATATAAAATCTTGTTGGAGCAAATTAATTTCCCTGCCCTCAATAACAGTCATGTATTTAAGCATGGTACATTCAGTAAAGGCCTGAATCCTCCCATTAAATGTACACAGTAGAGGTGGTAGGCATTTTAAACTTTATGCGTAAGAAATGACCATTTTAAATGTCATGTTTTGGATAGTGACTGCTGTGGAGGAATCAGGGCCTTGCAAAATAATGGAAATGACCATATTATCTGCCGGCTTACTGTACCCAATGCAAATGTATCAATTCTTTAGCCTCTCCACTGCTTTGTGTGTTCTTCTTGGAGGAGAACAAGCACCTTATCACCGGCTCAACTGATGGACAGGTTAGTGACCGAGGCACGCAGCCCTTAACAGCTCATAATCTCCACCAGAGGCTGAAATTCCACAAGCTGTTTGACACACTTATATATATATATGTTTGGTTTAGGTGTGGTGCTTTTCTCTCTCTGATGACAGCAAGTGTCACCTAGTAACCAAAATGGACCTTCAGAAGATGGAAAAAAGATATCAAATGCATAATGGGATTGCGAGCCGTCAAGAAGGTGATGTTACTGATCTGTGAAACAAACAAACTGTGACAGAGAATATCTATTGCAGGCTTTGTGGACACTTTAAAGCAATCCTATACCTCTTTTTCAGCTCCCTGACTGAAAGACAAAAGTATTAGAATGAATTACTTTTACACTACTTTTTTGTCATTTTCTTCCAGAGGCCGCACAACAATCAGCTGTAGACAATGTGGAGACTTCAAAACCTGTCCTCAAAATGGCTTTCTGTAGCTCATTCACTGACACCAGTAATGAGCATGAAAAGTAAGTCAGTTATCATCATAGAATTCATAAACAGTGTGAATAGAATGTGATTTTTGGGCCTAGTTAACATGAAACTCGATTCAGCACTGGCCTATTGGCATTCCAGAGAGGCTGTGTTTAGCCGGGGTAATTAGTTGGCGGAGTGATGCAGAAGGCCACACCTTTGTAATGTTGTCTGACTTCTAGGAGTAATTTTGCAGACCTAGGTAAGCAGTTATGAGATGGATGAATGAATAGATAGAGTGGTGGGTTGTTTACATCATTCATAAGTCACATGAAATCACAAGGTCTAAGGTAGACAGAGTGTCAGCATAGAGACCACTCTCACTCTCAAGTGCTCAGAGTTGATGGACCTTATAATGTGACTTTACCATAGGAACAACTGTTTTACTTAATTTGTGACAAGGACAGCAAGCAAGACACGATACTCTCAATGGCTCAGATTTTGTTCTTATTACCACACGGTAAAAATTGTGTGCGATCCAGGAAAATATTACAAAAGCAATTCAAACACATTGTCATGAAAAAAAACAATAAAAAGCTGCACATTTCTGCCATTAACCCTATATAGATGTCATACTGTCACAAAAGGCTGGAAAAAATGCCGCATCATGGGCTAATTGCTGCACGTGTCCATGCAGTCACAAGAAACTTCGGAAACATTGCAGACTCCTAGCATAAACTGTTTCAAGCTGTTAAAACATTTGATGTTATGACAGGAAGCTGACACTTAAAAAGCACAGACATATCTCTTTGTATTTTGTGGACCACTGGAATGAAATGGACATTGATCCCTTATTGCTTGAAGCAAAGCACATGATCTCAGAGCAGTATCTAAATCATCTTTACTCTTGAACCAAACAGACATTTTAGTGTACAATCTAGTTCATCAACTGCATGATGTCTGTCTGCAACCACTGTTTTACTGGTTTTCATTAGATGGGCTTTAACAAGTAAAACTTTTGCTCAGGTGTATTATGGGATACACATGCAGCAGGAAGAATTTCTGTGTCCACACACCACACAAGCTATCTGTTTACTGTTAATATTTAGTATAACAGAGTATCACAGTGCTTAATAGTTGGGCATGCTCAATGACTAAACATGGTTCAGATGTAAAAGAGTCATTGTTTTTAAAGCATTCATTTCTTCTTCAGTTGAATAAAAGTGCACTTTACCATCAGATCACATAGTATTTTGACCTGAGCATTTGACATGTCATCAGTTTGGGTCTCTGTCATCCAACATGTATGGCCACTTCATCCAAAATACTGTGCAGGTCCATTGCTATTGTGTGTTAACGCCACTAGTGTGGATTTTAATATTCAGACTTTGGCTCCCTCCAGTGGTAGAATAAATAAAGAATAAACACAATGAACTGCTCTTTTTCTAAAAACATAAATACCTTCAGAACAATTTAAACGCAATGCAGTAATCACATAGAAGGTCCACACATAATGGCCTTAATAGTCTTCATCCTGTACAGGAGCACATGCTCAGCATGAAAATAATTATGGACTATAATGTAAAACTTGTCTAACAATATTATAAACTCAGTGCAGGAAGTGGATAAAAAGGATCCATCAAACTCAACTTCCTCTCCTGTCTACTCGGTGTCACAGTAGTTTCCATCTTGCAGGGTTTAGTCTACATGAAGTCAAAGGAAACTTGAATATGGTGTCCTCTGTTTTTCCATACGTTTCTGTGTGGGTCCCGGCAGGGACAAGACCTGGTTATGTATTGGAAGCTCTGATGGCCTGTATGTAGTGGATCTGGCTGCCTCAGAACTCATAACAGCACTATATTTCAAAGGTAGGCTGCTTAAGCATTTTTGTATGTTGTAGGAAAGCATGATTGCACATACTATTGCACCATCACTTTTAGCAGAATGGGAAGAATATATGATTATGTTTATTTTTAAGATGCACTGAAAAAACTCTAAAGAATGTGCTTTATCCCACATCCTTTTTGCTTTGACATAGTTTTTGGAATAGTAAAGTTCCTTTCAGGAGAATGACACAACCTCCTGCAAAAGGAAGTACAGTATGTCTCAGCAAAATAGGTTTCTTATCTTACGATTTTTGTCTCACTTAGTCTGAAAGTCTAAATCGGCGAGTTGTGCCAGTACTTTGTGCATGTGTGCAGTATAGCCAGTATAGCCAGCCAGCTCAGTGCGTGCCAACAGTAACTAGTCACCCAAATAGGTAGACATGTGGATGCTGCTCTCCCTGACTGGAGCTGTAGTAGTAATTTTACAAACACTGGGCTAAGTGACCCTCTGAATGCCAGGTAGTTGTAAACTATGTCATGAGACACAAACCTAAAATATTTTTAAATTGAATATCTGAGATATCCGCAAAGACCCTCAAATCAAAAAAAGAACAAATCCTGCTTTCACATTTTGGTACCAGGAAATATGTTCATATGATATGAATAGTCTTCATCTTTTAGATCAATAAGGCAAATATTTTCTCCATGTAAATCACAGGATTTCTCTTGAGCTATTTCTATGGCGAGACTTAAAAAGAACTGTCTTGGTTGTCTCGCTTGATAATAGCTTACATGATTATTGCATGCCACTATGTCACCTTTATGTATGTAACTACACAAAATATTGCACACACCTTTTAATATAATGCAATAATAGCAACAACAGCTTCAATATAACCTTAGAGTTGAATTAACACCTTTTACAGTGTCAGAAAAAAACTCATTGTAAACTCTGCAAAGATAAGATTTATATATTTATATCTTCTAATGATATTTATAGTACCGTCTGCTTATATTGATTTTCAAAATTATTTTCTGTCAATTTCTTTGCATAATGCACAGCGCCTGATACATGTAAACTGGAACGTGAATGCAGCCAAACCCATAACTGATGTCCTTTCTTCTAGATTACCCCAAGCTGAGCATCACAATGGCTGGGTCGTGGTCAATCTCTCCAGCGTGGGATAACTCTGTGAGTGATTCCAATAGTATCTTGATACACCAAAGTAAGAAATGTGTCCTTTTAACTGGACCTATATCATTCAGTTGGCCTGTAATACAGTGTGGTCTAAGGAATCTTGTACATTAATTTACCTTAATCAGATTTTTCTTGTGTTACAAGTGATCCTTTGATTCAGAACACATGCTGAAGAGTTGGTGGGCCTGGCTGCTTTTGTCATTTCTAGTGAATCTTGTCAGTTCATGATGATAAAAGTCACATAAAAATGACACTGAAACAAATCCTAAGTATAATCTGTGTGGATTCTTTTATATTATGTTTCCTGTATTCCTAATTTTGACAGTTTTAAAGTGTTCCTTTACTTTGGTGTTTTTGTAATGCTGCAATTTCCATTTTGTGGTTTCACAACCCACTCTAGCATTAGATTTAACTGTGGTTTGCTTCCTGAAGGAAAGTGATCTGTTTCTGTTCCTGCGGAGAAACAAGTATTTGTTATAGCGCAGCAAAAAGGCATTAAACTCTGACTTACCTTTATTTTAACATTATTCATAAGGATATATTATTTAGTTTCTCTTATTAGAACAATTATGGACTAAAACAAGTTTTGCTGTTAATTCATTCTTGAATCCCTTGTCACACAGATGGTATTTTTAGTGAGCTCTTTGTTCACTCCATGTGTGGCCCTTTTGGAGTTACGTCTGTGTGAACTAGGGAGGATCTGGGCTTGTCGTGAAGGCTTTTCAGTGTTCCCAAGGTAAACCTGCAGCAAATACAGTATGTTGATCCTCCAGAGGAGTAGGAGTTGTCATTTTTTTGTTGCTCTCTTCAATATATAGATCAAAGTAATAAATCAGATCCATAATAAAAAGTCTGTGTCTTACTCAGGAACACTTGGGCCCAACATGTAGCATACACGGGCAGGGGCTGGATTCCAGGTTTTCTTGTTAAAGGACTACCTGCTAAATACAGTAGGATGTATTACAGCTGCTTGCATCTTAAATAATATTCTGTTATTTTGTCATTTGTTAATTTACTGGCAATAGTACGTCCCATGTTATGAAACAGTCAGAAGACATAAGTAACAGAAAACAACTGCTTTTGTGTAGCTCATATAATCATTTGGTTCCAGCCTGGAACTGCTCTGCTCAGTGAATGAGTAAACTCAGTAAACATTTTTTGTCTAAGCTTTTAAATCTGCATGAGTTTTAATGAAGCTGCCTGTACTTGATGTACTCCTTAATCCAGAAAATCATACTTATTACTCTCACAATAACATTACTTTATAAATGCCAACATTTTTAAATTGTCCTCTGGGGAAGGAATTAAATACATTCAGGTATTACCTGTACGTCCATAAATGATTATTTAGCAAAATCTAGCAGTACCAATAAATAGTGATAATTTCATCAACGTAATGTGTTTTTGTACTTTAACACATTTGCAATTTATGAGCAGAAGCATGATCACGTCAGCTTGTTAAAATTTGCAAAAGCAGTGCAGTTCTAGACTTGTTGCTTTCTCCCAGACACTGGTCGCCTGACCTCGCCGGTTATAGGACATATGAGTGTGGTCTGTTTTTCAGCTGGCCTCCTGCCTGTAGCTCCTTCTGACTCTGACATTTCCATATTAACTTGGCCTATTATAACAATTCTTGCCATCTGGGTTTTCATGACTCAACAATATCATGGTACTGAGAATTAGAAGGACTAGTAATCCATAATGGTGGAAAATGCTGTGCGCTTTCATTTCCAGTAACTCTTCTTCCCCCCACCCCATTTCTCTCCCTCACTTGTTTTCAGTTCTCCTCTGCTGCCTGAATCTCCTCTGAATGTTGAGTTAAAGAAGAAGGAGCCCAACCATCCTAAAAAGAAAGGTCAGCAGCCCTGTCCTTGTCACTCACCTCTCACTTACACTCATGCACATAAAATACAAAAGGGAGCTACTGCTGTTTGATGTTTCTGGGTTTTAAAAGTATGACCTACTTTATAGTTTGCTTCATGGTTCGTTGTCTGTTTTGCTTGGACACAGGCTGTTCTCTTAAATTGTACTTATTGTAGGTTTATAGAGAGTCTGTTTAGCTAATAGAGAACCTCCTCATTACTTGGAAGTATAGGTGCGTGCGTGCATGCGTGGCGTGCGTGTGTCAGTTTTCATTTTCCACAGTGGCAGGTACTTCCCATTATGCAACAGTAAGAGTAAAACACATTTGGATCCATGAATTCTCTATTAAGTAGTCTGTTTTTTTGTACGGTTGCTTCTTGCAGTAGCGGATTCCGAGGTAAAGTGAGCCTATTTGTGGTTCTTTGGTGTATCATTAGGATCTGGCAGCTTGAAACTCCTCTGCTGGAGACTTGCAGTACAGCATACTGTGGTTTACATTTTGCTCTTAACATAGAGTTAGTGCTGAAAAGGCCAGTATTAGACTCCCCGCAGCTGGAGTGAAGGGAGCCGCCAGTGCCAGACTTCATGGGAGTCTAGAGGTGCTGCGTGACTACAATGTCAGACCAAAAACCACAAACATTTACGGACTAGTGCAACCCACCGTGCTACCGCCATGCATCTCTGTATTCTTAAGGATATCTGCAGAATTGTATACAAATTACACCATAAACCTCTGAGACTCCTGGAAAGGAAAATGTTCTTCCATTGCAAGTCTGGCACAAGTTTGCTTTTTTTTAAGCAGTGTGAGTGCAGATTAGATATCTGTTGTCACGTCACACTGCCATATAGCATAATAACATGAAGTGAACCAGGGCTCTTGGCTTTGTGAGACGATGATAATCAGCGTCTATTACTTTTTGGATGACGTCACTTGTCTGAAGTGTAATGCCTGGGTCTCGTTGCCTGGATTAAGTTGTTTTATAGTCAGGATATCAGGGGACTACTTAAGTGGCAGTTAGGGTTGAATAGCTGTGATTGCATGTTTGGAACTTACTTTGAATGTAACTTTGTTTCCCATTGAAAGTTAGCAAATTAGTAATCACACTAAAAATCTCTGTCAGGAACATGTAATGTTTATTTAAAATCTTCATTTGTCCTTAAATTTCACCAATGTATAAAAATTAAACCATTTCAAAAGCAGAGACAGGATTAGAGGTATATAAAAACACTGGGTACTCATTTACAATATCATCTGAATGACCTTTGTAAGACATCAGCAGGCTTTGACATGACATAGTGCTTTCTCTGCATCAGTGTCAGTCTTAGAGCTCCTTTGCTAGTTTGGGTTGAGATGGTAAGAATTGAGATGGTAAAAACAATCTGTGAGACACAGGGAAGTGTGAGGCCCTTAGTAGTCCATTTCAAATCAAAGAGGAAAGTTTATAGCTGTTGTGATGTGTAGGACAGAACGGACCCAAAAGCAACGCTCAGGGGAAACAAAGGTTTATTGAGGGATAGGGCGTGAGG